>JAJHSJ010000002.1:67654614-67882906 GCA_021015155.1 Magnolia officinalis
TGATGTTATGCTATCATGTACTTATAATCGGCATCGATAATCGGCCTCGATAATCGGAATTGGCCTCGATAATCGAAATCAGCCTCGACAATCGAAATCGGCCTAACAAAGGGCCTAAGGGAAGGTCACAATGTGGACATTCAACCATCATTGCTCATCAATGTGGACATTTAACCAACATTGCTCCCAAGGAGTGGCCCACATAGAGCCAAACGTATCGTGGGCCCATGGCCTCACACACGGACCTAATATACATCGCAATGGGCCTCACAAGAATGGGCCCCTCACATGGGCCATAAATACATCACAACGACCGTAAATACATCGCATTGGGCCTCACACAAGGGCTACATATACATCACTATGGGCCGCATCGCGTGGGCGACATATACATCACATATGGGCCACACATATGGGCTGGAAATACATCACAATGGGCCTCGAATGCATCACAATGGGCCTCATTACACAGGCCACACATACATCATATGGGTCGCATCAATGGGCTAATACACATCACAATGGGCCACGACATATGGGCTAGAAATACATCTCATTGGGCCTTACCAAATGGGCTTCAAATACACAATAGGTGGGACCTACACATGGGCCTCATTACACATCAAGTGGCCTACATCAATAGGCCACACTACTAATGAGTCTCATACACATCAAGTTGGCTTCATCCATGGGCCGCACTAATGGGTTGTATATACATCACAGGTGGGCCCACGCAGCACCATTCAGAGATGTGCGGGTACAAAATACATATATCAAGGTGGAACCCACCCCCACATGTGCAACACGTGTGGGGTGGGTCCCACGACCTGTCCAAAACAGGTGGACAGCATGGGCGTGAAGATACATCACGGCAAGGCCTGCACACACAGCACTGTCCAGATGGACGGTGCAAATATAGGATGTATACATCAAGGTGAGTCCCACCTCCACACGTACAACATGTGTGAAGTGGGCCCCATGTCCTGCATGAACGGTAATTAAAACACATATATCACGCTGGCCCACCGAGCCTACTGATGTTGCACAACAGCTGCAGCTACTGACCCAATCATATGAACGGTGGATATACAGATGAACAGCGTGGGATAAGCACATATCATCAAGGTGGGCCTGCACAGCACCGTCCAGATGGACGGTGCAGATAACACACATCACGTGGGACTGCACAGCACCGTCAGATGGACGGTGCTGATAACATATACATCACAGAGGGGCCCACGTGGTAGTGGTCCACATGTCCCAAAAAAATGGACGGTATGGATAAAAACCATACATCATGGTGAGGCAGGTCCCATCGTCCCCGATAGTGGACGGTGAGGATGAATGCATATGCCTTGGTGGGTCCCACGTGGGGCCCACATGATATAATAATATATTATTAAATAATATATATATATACACACCACTGTCCAGCGTCCAAAAACGCTGGACGGACAGCCATGAGGTTGCACACGTGCAACGAGTGGGGCCCACGTGATGTCCCACATCCCTTGCTGGACGGTGTGGTGTGACACGTGCAGTGGATGGGGTCCATGAATGGACGGTTTAGATAAAACATATGCATCATATGTGGGTGGCCCACAAAGCTCTGGATCAACACTAATTGTGTTTTCCTTTCTCGTCCAGGCTGTTAGACGGTGCCAGCAGCACTGGACCGTCCAACCACCTTCTGGACGTCAGTAAAGTGGGCCCCATGGATGATAAGCATGGATATAAAATACATACCTCGTGGTGGGGTCCATCAGGGTGGGTCACACATCAAAAGAGAGAGAGAGAGAGGAAGAGAGAGAACGGAATAGCGGAGGGACCCCGCCACTATGGGCCCCTCCATACAATGCATATATCAAGATGGGTCCCACCATATGTGGGCCCTCAAATCATAAAATCACCCATCATTCTTGCTTCTTCTTGGGCTCCTCATCTTATCTCTAATGGGACATGATTCAACGATTAAGATTGATTATGGAGGGTGGGATTGGATGGTAGGAAGGTGGGCCACACCTAGCTCTTTCTCATGGAGAGCTTGGACGTCCACCTCCCATGGTTGCTCAGGAGAATGAGCTTGAAATGAGAGAGAGAGAGAGAGAGAGAGGATGGGATGTAAGAGAGAGAGGGATGGGTGAGTGAGTGATAGGTGATGGGGAAGAGTTGACTTTAGGGTACTTGTGTAAGAGAGAGGTAAGGGTTGCTTGTACTTGAGGATGGGATAGAGTAATGGGTTGAGTGATGGGTGTACTTTGACAAGTGAGGTGATTGATGTGATAGATTCTCTTGGAATTTACAATGCGCGGCGTTTTCCTCATCGAACTGTACGCGGGCCCATATCTCCTGGCCCGGGTATCGCCTCGATGTGCGAGACGCGGCATTGAAACCGCAGCGATGGCGCGGTCGCACTGGTACAAGTCTCAGGTCAAGCTGACTCAGATCGACAAGATGTAACTCAGGGATGCGTGCAACTGCTATTTACGCATCGCAGGTCACTGAAATTCGACCGGGAGGACCGTGGAAGCCTACGGAATGGTATGGGATAGGATACGGGTCTCACAGGTTCATCTCTTCGATATGTGTTGATACATGTACAAAATGTGTAATCGCCTAAACAGATTAACCATTAAAAAATCACATTGAAAATCCTCCTTGTAGGATCTCAGGATCGGAATCTGGCATATGGGTGTCGGGAGTAGATAATGGGATACTACGGAAGCTGTAAGTGCCGGATTCGGCGATCAGGAATTTTGTGAGCCCAGTTTTCGAGTTTGAGGCGTGATAGGAGTTAGTATCAGAGCAATAATCTTAGGGCAACCTGTGTGTACTCTGATGTTTGGAAACCTAGGAACACTTAGTTATCTGAATATGTAAAACACATGAGTATAAATGTAAAACTCTCGTCCGTTGATTATTATTCTTACTTGTTTAATGTTCAATTGAGGTATTCTTGGTTGTTGTGCCCTGTCTAAATGCTATGAATTTATTTTGATTATAGAACGATCTTTGGGATTCAGTTGTTCATTTGTTTAACAAATTGAATGTGACCTTAGAAATTTCGAGGACGAATTTTTTTTTAAGGTGGGTAGAATGTGGGATCCTGGTCTTTTGCACCACTGCTCTTATGCACACGTGTCCCAACTCACGCCGTTCATAGACCATACACTACACCCTAGTGCACCTAGAAAACTCACCAAAGTGATTTGTTCGGGATGATCTTGAGACCTCTATCATGTGGACCGCGTCGTCGTTGCGGTCACGATGGTGAAAACCTCGCATCAATCCGACGCTTCGTTAGTGAGATATGACCCATTGAATGTAAGGCCCAAATTATGTATCCAGTAACACAAGCAACCTTTATTAGGCTAGGCCCATTGGACTTGAGCCCATGTGGGCCTAAAGCCCACTTTTAGAATATGAAAATTACCAACAAATAGGAAAATTGCTACATGACAAAATAAGAAGCTAGCAAATATAAGATAAGCACTATAAGACAAAATTGGTTTCTCTCTCAAAACCCATCTTAGCTATCTCCCCATGCCTTAGAAACTAATCATGACCCATGTCCACCTCATCCTATACATGCATCCAATGCATGTCTTGATTTGTGCCACATCACTTCAAATAACCAATTGCAACACTCCACTTCATCATCCACCATGCATCACCTACAACCCATAACCCTTATCCATCCATTAGCCAATACATGTCTAGATTTCTTCCACCTTGACTAATGCATGCTTAGCACCATCCACCTCATCTATCCACTACCCATGCCATACACCACCTTCCACCTCACTTTTAGCACCAATAAGATCTCATAAACTCACCACATCATCTTGCCACCTCAACCCCCAATTCCCTATATAAGAGTAGGAGCTCTCTTGCACTTATTCTTTTCCTATACTTAAAAAAATTTTGAGATTTTAAGAGAGTGATAGAGAGTGGGGCCAAGGTGTGGCCCACCATCAATCCCAGAGGGAGTGGACCACACATCATCATCCAACCACCCATCCATTAGGTGAGTCTACACCCCTCCTTCCACCTTCCTCATCCTCCTTTTTCTTCCTCTTTTATTTTCTTGATATGTGTGGGCCCCACTGGTGTGGAGTTCTTGTGTGCATGTATTTATATCTATGGTGGTCAGCAAAGTGGCCCATGTCAATATAGTCCACCATGATAAGCATCATATCCACACCCTTCATATGTAATCCTGTTTTTTTTTTTTTTTTTTTTTTTTTTTTTTTTTTTTTTTTCTGGACAGCAAGTTCTAAAAATTATATAAAATCAATCTGCTAAGATCGGAGTTGAAACTTGGGAATAATATGAACCACAATATGATCTAACTCTGGGCCAAATTTCGTATCCATCCTATGATCCAATCATCCGTAACATCAAGTTTACTTAGCTGTTGTCCAGCAACACATGCAGGATTCCGATTTGCCTAAAATGGACCCATTTTTAACTCTTTTAATGAATGAATTAAAAATATATGTTCTATTGGATTCGTAGAAAATCAAACTAGCTTTCCAATGGTATATAATAAGCCTCAAACGGAGTTCGGACGGTTGAGATCTTGGCTTTATACGATAGATGTATTTTGGGAGCTTGTTATGGCCATTCTTGTTTGGGTCATATCCGTCAATCTAACGGTCAGATGTCTTTTATATTTTCTCTTAACTTGAGATAGTTAATAATCATATGTATGGTCTTTATAGCCAGATTCTTTCATGATAAGATTTAGAAAATTCTTGACCGATAGATACCTCTATAAGGATAAATCTTAAATTTATATGTGTGGTTCAGATGGATCCAAGGCTCTGTATGGTTGGAAACCTATGTATAGCCTAAACGATGTATTACTAATCCATCCATTGGATCAGATTTTCCAACAGAGAATCTGATCATAGAGATTTGATCAATATATTTTATGTGCTACTAGATGTGTATGTTGGATATATGTTGTACATAACATTCATCCCCTTATTGACCCACTTGGGTGTGGGATCACTTGTGATTTATGGATTTTACTAGTTCATCCAATCTGGAAACCCATGTATATTTTTGTGTGTCTCTTATCTATGGTTTGCTAGCATGTGTGCCCCACTTTCCATTGGATTTATTTCATTCCCTTTACACTTTCTGTTTGTTGAAAATTTTCTAAGTACTTGACTGATTGCATGTAGGCCTCTTTGACACCTTGTAGTGGACCCCACACTCTGTAGTTAAGGGTCCCACTTTGAGGGATGTTTAATCCTTATATAAATGAGCTGGGATGTCCACATTTTTGTTAGGAATGATTCCCTAAGTGTTTGGAAATTGGGCCCTAAGTTGTGACAGACCCTATTTCTGAAAACTGTCTGATTATTTGTGTTTTGTACCAACTTTGGGCCTCTGTAGTGGACCACACGTTGGAGATTTGAGTAGGCCATCACTTGAAACCTCTAACCTACACTAATGAATAGATAAATAATATTTTAATTGGCCAAATCAGACCTCACATGATCAGGGAGTGGATCCCAAAATGAGGCCAAGTATGGTTGTGCAGAAAATTAAAGTACCCATGTTTGACCCTATACCAAATATTACGTGTGCACAACTAGTTGGTCCTAGCTTATAGTTTTTAAAGTACATATATAGTAAAACCAAGGCACCTGATGGGACACTGAAAGGTGGTCTCCTGTGATCATGGGACGTACTCAAGATTGGGCCAAACTAATTCTGCATTATATTCCTTGCATAGTTTCTTCAAGTACCCATGTTTAGGCCATCACCGTAAATTGTACTCACCCAACCAATGAGGCTTGCCTTATAATTTATAAAGCCCATATATAGAGCTACCAGGTGGTTATTTTCTTTCACCATATGTAGGCCCCACATGATCATGAATCTGACTCTAAAATGACCCAGAACCAACATTGCACCAAAAATATGTTTGATGTAAGTTTATGTGGGGCCACGTCGGTGGGGTCCACCACCATCCCGAAGTATTTAATGCAGCATCTAAACTCTTAAAAATAACTCTCAAATATTGTTAGGCTTAAAAACCTTATGTGGGTCATCTAGTATGGGTTGTCTTGTATGGGCCTTGCCTTTCATGTAATGAGGTTCACCTGGCATGTTTTGTAAATGGGTGTTATATAACTTATAAAACATTTAATGGACAGATCTTGTTATGCAAATGTTCTATTAAGACATAGGTGGCCTTGGGCCCATCTAAATGATGCAACCTTAAGGCCCAAGCAGGCCCAACGCTAGAAGAAATCGTTGGGGAATGAGAAACCCACAAAGGTAACCTTCCTTGAGCCCGTTGGGCAGGCCCATTGCCTACTAGGCAGCGTGTCTTGTATACTACCTCTAGTCAAGTAAACCACGCTTAGAGAGACCTATATTATAATGCATAAACTGGATAATTGGGTTTTTTCTTGGTTTGTTGTGTATGTGGCTAGTAGGCCCAATATGATATATGACATGAAAGATGTTAGCATGTTATCCTTTGTATTTGAGATTGTGCATTTTTCTAGTTGGTGGAATGTGTGGAGCCCACTTCGTTGTGGAATTAGATCTACACCATTGAAAGCGTTGTGGTTGGACATTTATGCCCTTGGGTTGGCCTATTGGTTCACCAAGTGGGACTCACACTTGACCTATACGACCCCATGCCTTGCATATAGTTCAAGTCCAGTATGGAAGTCACACTAGGTAGGACGCACCTAATGATGGGTGAGATGATGATACATGTATGGTAACATGATAATGATGATTGTGAGTTGTTGGTTGAAATGATAAATATGATGTAATGGATGGTGAATTATTGCATATGCATTGATGATGGATAGTAATTATTTATAACACTTATGACATTGTTTATGTTAATCATGAAGTGAAAATGATCATCATGGTAATGATGATGATATTATATATATTATATATATATATATATATACACACACACACACACACACACACACACATGCATGATGACAAAACATGTTAGTTGACCACCATGCTTAATATCCAAAGTGGTGTATATGAGGCCCTTACGCGAGGCCCAAAGTGATGTATATGAGGCCCATGAGTGAGGCCCAATGTGATGTATATGAGGCCCATGAGCAAGGCTCAATGTGATGCATGTGAGGCCCTTGTGTGAGGCCCAAGGTGATGTATATGAGGCCCAATTGTGTTGTGTGATTCCACCATGATGTATGTAAAGACGTTTATGATGCCCATTCATCCTCCTAGTTGGTATTAAAATGGGTCATGCCTTAGGAGCAATGATGGTTAAATGTCCACATTGTAAGGGCAATGGTGGTTAAATGTCCGCATTATAACTCTCCCTAAGGCTTGTTGTTAGGCTCATTCTCATCTCCTCTTAGTGGGCTAACCCAAATCATTGGGCCCCCATAATTATTAGGCACATTCTTGATATGAGTAGGGCGTCTAGGCCCATCCTTGATATGAGGAGAGTACATCATCACCATGATACATGCTCATACGCATCATCTACATGCTTGATATGAGATGTGGTTGACCATTGCATATATCATTGGGCAGGTTGTTTATGAGACTCCCTGATAGGCGGAGTTGTCCCACATGAGCATACGGTATGTCTAGGATTGATGCATGATTGGACTAAGTGACTCATGCATCTTGAATTGTGTGATTATGATTACTGTATATCCTGGCGACATTAGGGCTGTAGCCTTAGCAGATATAGCGTGGATGACAGGATTGGACACCGAAAATTCTTGTTAGCACGGGGGCGCAAAGGATGTCCCAGGGTGAAAGTCCCAAGCCCTTATGGTACCATGGAGAATACTCTAATGCCTAGACCGAGTGGATGTATGAGCGCGTGAGGGCCGAATACTAGGAGGTCGTATCTCCTACTATGTCATGGTCGGTTGGAAGGGGGTGTTGCCTTATCCGCTCGAGGGGAGGGGGCATTTGCTAGGTTGAGTATGACCATCTCATAAATGGGTCCGTTATCAACGTGTCGGATAGATATTGGCTAACAATTGGTCCAGGCGGATAGTGAGGTCTCTTTCGCTTGCACAGTTGTATGTCCATGTAGGTCGGCAGTGTGGTGTATAATGTATTAGATCCCAGAGATTATTCAGAGAGAACTGTACTGATATATGATGCTCCAAAGATGAGCTGGATTGATATGGGGATTGGTATGTTTGAGCTGCATCTTGCAAATGACATTGGCTATGTAGGCCTTACTTCACACCGTATGGCCTTGGTGAGGCAGATAGCATTCATGCCTTGTATCGCATAGCCTTGGTACGGCAGATAGCATTCATGCCTTGCATCGCATAGCCTTGGTGCGGCAGATAGTATTCATGCCTTGCATCTCATAGCCTTGGTATGGTTGACAGCATTGTACTAGTCCCCGGTGATGATCCCAGAGATGTTTGGTACTGGTATTATGACACCCCGTCACTGTTGTACACGTAGGTGGGCACATGTGGGCGGACGCTGATGTGGACGGGGCCTGGTCGAGCTACCAGTGGTTGGCAGGCTACTGTGCTGGCAGGCTACTATGCAGGGGTTGCGTACTAAGCATTCGAATCATTCATTCATTTATCCACTATCCACTCAGGCTAGTGGTGCGCAACCAAGTTATTATGTGTACCACACTCCAGTTTGTTAGTTCTTTTGAATTGCATATTACATTGCATCCTCAGCATATGACATTTGGCTTACTATGACTACACACTCCAGCTCTGTCATTTTCCTTTCATCGTATGCCATACAGTAGAAAATGGAATTTGATTATCTTGTTCATGATCATGGCTATTTTAATGATTCATGGTTGTTTGTTGAGTGACATGTCTATTATTGATGTCATGTTCATGATAAACTGTGTAGTTATACGACATGCTTAATTGATAACCTGCTCACATATGATAACATGCCTATGGTTGTTTTGGATGTCTTTACGAGAGCGCCCTTATAAGATGTATTTTACTCCTGACACACAGTAGACTCACGAGCTATGGTTTGCTCATACATATGACTTACACATTTTCAGGATGCATATAAGAGCTGTTAGAGTTTATTATTGTTTCCTTCGTTACTGTTGAGCTAGTACACCATATTATGTGTGACATGTCAAACAGGTTCGTCTCTTCGATATGCGTTGATACCATGTACAAAATGTGTAATCTCCTAAGCAGATTAACTGTTAAAAAAATCACATTGAAAATCCTCCTTATAGGATCCCAGGATCGGAATCTGGTATATGGGTGTCGAGAGCCAAGAATGGGATACTACGGAGGCTGTAAGTGCTGGATTCGGTGATCGGGAATTTTGTGAGCCCGGTTTCCGAGTTTGGGGCGTGACAAGAAAGGGGTAAGGTTTAGGTTTTTTTTTTAAAGTATTTATATACGTTAACCGATTCGAGCCGAGTTGAGTCAATTTCGATCTATATATCGAACCAAGTCAAGTCGAGCTCGGGCCAGCTCGAACTCGACTCGAAAAATTTTTGAGCTCAAAAAAACCAACTCGACTCGGATCAAACTCAGTTTCAAATTAGTCGAATCAAGCTTTTTCAAGCCGAGTCGAGCGGGCTAGCTCGGTTCGTGAATAGCTCTATGAGGAGGGCATCCACAGATGCCGAGGCCTTTCCTCGGTAAGCCTGTTAAATGTTACCAAGTTGATCCCGAATCTCTCTGATATCTGCCCACAAGGGACTTCATTTTCTGCCATAACTTTTAGGGCATTCTCCCAAGTTTGTCGCCTCCAGTCTAGGGTATGGTGTAGGTCTGATCCTGTGAGTTCGGTAGTCATTGGAGTCTGTGATGGGGCGATGAGGCTTCCCCTAGCTCGGGTTGGCCCTCAGGGCGGCTCGAGGCACGACTGCTTTGGGCGAGACTTCTCGATCTCTGATTCCTCCTCACGTTATTAGCCAGGGGTACCTGTTACCTCATTCTTAAGAGAGATGAGCCAGCTACCTCAGTTTCAGGACATATGCACCACCGCTTGTGAAAGTGGTTGGGATTGAGGCAATGACTGCAAGGCTTGAGCCTCGTCGAGTTGAGCCTGGTGAGCAGATTTGGTAGTAGCAAGAGCTCTTCCCTTTCTTTTGGCCATTAGGGGAGTAACAGGCAGTGGGTCAAGCCAGAGATGGTGAGAACTTGACTTTGTTGTCGACTCTCATAGACAACGCCAATCTGTTGTCGCAGGAATCTGGCGAACAGATATGATCGGTTATGGAGGTAATATGATCATTTATGGAGGTACACCCACCGATGGACTTGTTAAGAAATAGGAAAAAGTAGACAGCGAGGGGAGTGAACGATGGCTATGGACCCTCTGATACTTAAGTTAGACTGGTGGATTTGAATCAAAGGTTTGAGTTTGGGTTTGATCGCTTACCTTCTTTCGTTTGCAATGGCTATACTTATAGGGTTTTTGGGTGGTTTCAAGACATGCGTATCTTCGTGGGATACACTAAATATGGTAGATGGTCCTTATTTGGATAAGAATCTATTCCCAAAAATGTCACCGAGCCTACATTGGTCGGTGTGATCTTTGGTTAAGATCATTCGAAATCTTCCCTTTCTAGTTCCAAGGTAGGATTCTCTCTGGATTTTTCATTCCACCTCTGGTCGTGATCAATCTGGTCAACTTAGCATGTTGGGGAGCTCGCAGCCCGAGCTCCTTACCTTGAGGGTCCTTTGCCCATATCCATAGGCATACTTGAAAATTCAACACATGGTGTAATGGGATTACCATGGTTGTGCGTGCAGAAGCTTGAAGGAGCTAAGAAATGAAGGCTATGTCTTAGAATGGGGTGATTAAAACCAATTAAAATTTTAGTCTTTTAAACCAAAATTGCCTACTTAAGCTAATATGCAAGTTAAGCTAAGCAATGTAATTAACTCTAAGGCTTCCAATCCAATAAAGGGTCCAATCACATAGACTACAAATGATATGTCAATTAAGTAACTAGTCTATAAACATGATAGTGTACATTTGTGTGCGGGATTTACTAACTATCAATTCCTAGCATTCATCTAATCATTCATTCATATAATCAAACATTCAATTACATAAACATAATTAAAAAAATGCACAAGTGACAATCCCAAATACAAGCATATATAGTGGTTCGGTTTCCCTACACCACTCTCGGTGGACGAACTCAACCCATGAGTGTACCAGATTTCACTATTGGAGGTTTTAAATCAAGTGCACTTCTAACCTTTACAATTTTATACAAGGATCGGCTTCCGCAAAAGACTTTATGTAGTTTTTTATAGGCTCCCCATGAACCTCGGTCCTACACAAGAACCTACTAATATACACTCCGGTCGGAAGCTCTCGTAAGAAACTTTAGTTGGTTTTCCTTAGGCTAACCAACAATCTTTGTCCTAATCCAAGGACCTACATTTACTCCCATTGGATGCTCCCACAGAGACTGACACACAAACACTCGTGTCTAGTGGCATATACAAAGACTTGATTTAGGCCCTATACAAGAGCTAATGTCCTACACAAGAACCTTGATTTAGGCCTTACACAAGAGACAAGGTCCTAGACAAGAAGCTAGTCGAGATTGGCAATTCAAACTTTACACTTAATCCTATACAAGGAAAGTGTGCACCTGAACTCTTACAATTGACAACTTACTTATCGAATTGAGTTCCTTTTTTAATGTCTTCTCAGGTTGCTTGATCGATGCTTCTCAGGTTGCTTGATCGATGCTCTTCCGTGCTTCAATCAGTTCCCCTTTGCTCCCCCGTTCATGATGACGATGCTTCGTCAAGGCTTCAGCTCCAAGACCAAACACCTTACATGTAGTTCTCTGATGCGGTGACTAAGGTGATGAGAGATTGGTTGAATCTTGTACAATTAATGGAAAGTTATAATTATTAAGGGCTTCACCTAGATGGGTCTTCTAGAGTTCAAGCTCATCTTCAATGTGGAGGTTGAAATCCTCATAAGAGTGTTAATCTCAGGGAAGATGACTTAAAAATCATTGGTTTATAAGCTTAAAATAAGGGATATGATCATGAAATATCCTAAGCTTCTATTGCAATAAAAATCCATGAAAATGTTGAAAAACCAAATGCCCTTTATAAGAAGTTCGAGTTCTAACACTCAGAAAACGGGCAAATAACAGCTCTGTCGATGGGATCAAATGGTCTTCAATTCCATCGAGAAAATCAGATAATATGATTAATTCTTACTGGACGTATCTAAGTTACCTATTCGATGTCATTGAGTGATCTTCGATGCCACCGAGGTGAACCTTCAATGCCATCAAAAAAATTAGATAAAACGATTAATATACTAGACCTATCTGAATTCTCTATTCGATGCCATCGAAGGGATCTTTGATGCCATCGAAGACCCCTAGAGGTCTGCTCGATGAGATCGAACATCACTCGAAAACTGCTATTTTGGGTGCATATTTTTACATCAGTTTCACACCTCTTCTAGCATTACTTATCATGTTCTGATTAGGTTTCTAAGGCTAAGGGATGATCAACAAGGGTTATTTATTAAGTCAAGATCATCTAGAGATTCAAGAGTTGTTTTGGGTCAATGGTTTGGGTCACTAAGGTTCCCCATTTACCTGTTCTTTGCTCCTTGATACTCTTGTCCTCTTGTATCTTCGGTCTTCAACTTCCAGAGGCACAACCGACTACATGACACAAGGACTCACGTGATTGACAAACAAGAGGCATAAATCAGTGCACTAACAATATTCTCCTTTGTCAATTACGTGACAAAAACCAAACCTAGACCATGTCATGGTCCATACCAATGATATAACAAAACAACTCAAAATATTATATGTCAAATATAAATGATTTACAACTCGATATACTAGGATATGTAACACTTGCAATGCTCCCCCATAGTTGTTCTCCCTATCTTATCAATCCTTATAACAACAACCAAATCCTGAACACATAATTCATTGTTTTGGTGGGACTTGATCTTTCTCTCCTTTTTTTGTTAGTATTTGACAAGGAGTTAGTTCCAATAGATATGCCAATAAAAACATAATATGAAACAACTCTGTAAGTCATAATTCACCAATTATAAGGAACATACTAAAAGGGATTAAAAGGTGCATATAATCATTAAAAACATGGAGCATGCTAATTATGATCATTCAACGGGTATATCAATTTAAAATGGGAATGACCAATGATAATCTAAGCTGAAACATATGATATCAAAATTTAGCAAATCTAAAGCTTAAACTATTAATGCATATGAGGCTTAATCCTCATATTTATTAATTAAGCTCAAGATTAGGCTTGATCCTCTGATTTACGTATTCAACCCAAAGAGACCTTTTAAGGTCAACTTCTTCAGGTGTTATTGTCTCCCAAATCTCTAAGGATGGATGTTGTGGTGTAGGCCGATAAGACACGTAAGCGACTAAGGTCTTCACTACTAGAGGAGTCTTCTGAAGCAGATTCAAATTCCTCCGTATCATCCCATATTACTACCATATCCTTGCCTTTATATATTATTTTTTAAGGCAATCGGGGGCAAGATGTCCATAATCTTTACAGTTGTAACATTGGACTTACTTAGGTGGTTTATCAGATTTACCTTTACGCTTGTCAACCATCTTATTATTCTTGTCACAACTCTTTCATCTACTAAACTTAAGGATTTTCTTAAATTTTATAGATAATTCCTCATTCTCATCATCATCATCACTATCACTTTCAGATTTGATTTCTTTATATTTATGTGAATGCCTATGAGATATTTTGAGGATGACTAATTTTTTTGCTTTAGAGGGGCTCTTAAAGTGTAGTTCGAATGTTTGTAGAGAACCTAAGAGTTCTTCTACTTTCATTTCATCTATGTTCCTATACTCTTTTATCGAGTTTATCTTGGGAGTGAATATATTTGATAGGGATCTAAGTATTTTCCTACATATACAACCTTCCAGAATCCTCTCTCCTAAACCCCACATGGGTTACAAATGTCATTAAACTTATAATATAACTCCATGAAAGTTTTAGACTATTCCATTTTAATATTTTTGAAATGAGTCATTAAGAGCTAAAGCTTCGATCTTTTTACTTTACTAGTTTCCCTCATATGAGATTTCCAATATGTCTCACGCTTCCTTTCTGGTTTCACATATGCAAATGCATTTAAATTCATCGAGGGAAACTACACAGTGAATAACATTAAGAGCTTTGGCATCATAGTTATACCATGCTCTCTCATCAGCACTCCATTTGGATCTAGCTTTGGGAACACTAACCATGACTTATTCCGTGGGCATCGTCCATCCTTGTTCAACAATGGCCCAAACTACGAGGTCAAGAGATCATAGAAAAACCTTTATCCGAACCTTCCAATAGGCGTAGTTAGTCCCAGTGGTCATGTGACGGTACACCCCTCTTAGGTAGACATCATTCTTAAGCCATTGGATCAAATCAAGGCGGTTAAGCCCTTCAAAATCCACCTGCTCTGATACCAATTGAAAATGCAACAAGTGGTGTAATGGGATTACCATGATTGTGCATGTGGAAGCTTAACAAAACTAAGTAATGAAGGCTATGTCCTAGAGGGGGTGATTAGGACCAATTAAAATTTTTATCTTTTAAACCATAATTACCTACTTAAGATAATATGCAAGTTAAGCTAAGCAAGGCAATTAACTTTAAGGCTTTCAAGCCAATAGAGGGTCCAATCACATAAACTACAAATGATATTCCAATTAAGAAACTAGTTTATAAGCATGATAGTACACATGTGTGTATGAGATGTGCTAACTATCAATTCCTAACATTCATATAATTAAACACTCAGTCACATAAGCATAATTAAACAAGTACACAAGTAACAATTACAAACACAAGCATCTATAGTGATTCGATTTACCTACTCCACTCTCGGTGGAAGCACTCAACACATGAGTGTATCGGATTTCACTATCAAAGGTTTTAAATCAAGTGCACCTCAAACCTTTATAATCCTATACAAGGACCGGCTCCCACAAGATACTTTGTGTGGTTTTCCATAAGCTTACCACAAACCTCGGTCCTACATAAGAACCGATTGACGTATACTTCCTTCGGAGGCTTTCACAAGAGACTTTAATTGGTTTCCCTTAGGCTAAACAACAACATTGGTCATAATCCAAGGACTTACGTTTAATCCCCCTAGAGGCTCCCATGGAGACTTACACGCAAACACTCGTGCCCGGTGGCCTACACATGGACTTGATTTATGCCCTACATAAGAACCAATGTCCTACATAAGAACCTGGATTTAGGTCATACACAAGAGTCAAGGTCCTACACAAAAAGCTAGTCAAGTTTGACAATTCAAACTCTACACTCAATCCTACACAAGGAAGGTGTGCACCCGAAATCTTACAATTGACAACCTATTTGTCGGATTAAGCCCCTTTTGTAACGGCTTCTCGGGTTTCTTGATCGATGCTCTTTCATGCTTCAATCAGCTCCCTTAATCATGATGTTGATGCTTCAATAAGGATTCAATTCCAAGATCAAACACCTTGCATATAATGCTCCGATGCAGTGACCAAGGTGATGGGAGGTTTGTTTAATCTCGTACAACTAATGGAAAGTTGTAATTCTTACGGTATTCACTTAGATGGGTCTTCTAAAGGATTTAGACAATGGTATGTCGATATAGGTTATGTCTATTCTCTAGAAAATTGCGAAGTTCAAGCTCATCTTCAATGTGAATGTTGGAATCCTCATAAGAGTGTTAATCTTAGGAAAGATAACTTTGAACTCATTAGTTTAGAGGCTTAGAATAAGGGATGTGATCATGGAATATCTTAAGCTTCTATTGCACCAAAAACCCATGAAAATGTCGAAGAACCAAATGTCTTTTTTAAAAAGTTCAAGTTCCAATGGGCAAATAACGGCTCTATCAATGGGATTGAATGGACTTTGATGCCATCGAAGGGTACCTCAATGCCATCGAGAAAATCAGATAACATGATTAATTTTTACTGGATATATCTGAGTTATCTATTCAATGTCATTGAGCGGTCTTTGATGTCATTGAGGTGAACCTTCGATGCCATCGAAGGAAACCTTGATGTTATTGAGAAAATAAGATAAAATGATCAATCATGCTGGACTTATCTAAATTCTTTACTCAATACCATCGAAGACCCCTCGAGGTATGCTTGATGGGATCAAGCACTACTAAAAAAACTGTTGTTTTGGGCGTATGTTTTTACAGGAGCTTCGCACCTCTTCTAGCCTTACTTATCATGTTCCAATTAAGTTTCTAAGGCTAAGGGATGATCAACAAAGTTTACCTATTAAGCCAAGATCATCTAAGGATTATTTTGGGTCAAAGGTTAGGGTCACTAAAGCTACTCATTTACTTGTTCTTTATTCCTTAATGCCTTTGACCGCCTGTATCTTTGGTGTTCAGTTTCCAGAGGCTCAACCCACTACACGACACAAGGACTCACATGATTGACAAACAAGATACACAAATCAGTGCACTAACAGTACTCAGTGAGACAATTCTTCCCCACCAAGCTCTATTCTCGGATAGCTCAGCTCGGGGGCTCATTCCTTCATCGGAGAAGTTGCTCATTTTGTATCCGAACCCTATGCTCTGAACAACTCGTCTCAAAAATCCGTCCTAGCCCCTTGATTACCTTGGTTCGGATTTTCTTATAGTTAGCCGATTGTTTTTCCTGTGTGAAGGACCGGTTCGGTTTTCTCCATAATAACAATGATGCAATGTTGTTATATATATCTCACCTCATGATCCATGGTTCAACAAGATATGATTTTATGGCTGCCGAAAACTTGGGAACAGTCGTTCATGCTCTGCAATGCCCATTCTATTTGTCCGAGTTCAAGCTTGGGCTGAACCTTGTATATATATTTTGAGCTGGATTCGGACATACTTTGAAGAATACGGGCAGGCTTGGACAGAGCTTCAGCCCAAACCCAGCCCGTTAACACCCATTAATGAGTTGGATGATAGAGAGATGTTCATGTGCTTTCACGGAACTACAAGTTATACTGCTCCCACCTATATAGAGACACTTATGACAATCTGATCCCTTTGTCTAGAAGATTCATTAGGTTTAGTGCATATTTCATAGGGTATCATCTAAACATCACACTAATACGACAGATATAAACCATTTGATCAATGGCTTCGATGCTGTCAATGGGCCAGATCAGGCTTACTAAAATCAATATTTTGAATAGGCCCAATCCAACATAGTTCAAAATCCAAGCTAAGGCCAACCCAGGCCCGCTCGGTTGACAGCCCTAAATTGGCCAGTGTTATGGATGGTCAAAATAATTTACACAAAGTAGGTTAAATCACAAGTTCATCCATCGATTGACTAGGCCCTGTCATGGATTGCATATGAGTCTAAGGGGGCACAGGGTATTATATGGGATTAGATGGGATAGAATTACATTTGATCCCATTCAATTCTATCCGGCATTCGGAGAGGATGGGAAAGGCTAGGATGGAATTGCATTTAGTCCTATGGAACTGCATTTGTTACCATGCTCATGCTCGATTACCGTTGATTTTGAAATCCACTACACATGTGGCCCCACATTGATGCATGTGTTTATCCACGCCGTCCATCCATATACATGGTTTACACATGACATTACAATTATATATGTGTATAAGTGAACAACATTGGCTGTAAATTTGGTCCATTGATTACAATTTCTCAGTCCAATTTTACTTAATCGGGTGTTCTACGGTAGCAAAAATTATATCCCAAACATGAGATTGAATGGCTACAATACCATTGTATTTTCATATATGCATCATTGTGCAATAATCCTTCTAATACAATTCAATACCATTCAATTCTGGGGACCAAACACGCCCTAAGGAATCACTTTCGTTAGGCAATTTAACCCATCCCACCCATGGCTTCGAAATGGATGGCTGCAGAAAATTAGAACAAACGAAACTTGGATTGGATAATCCGACCAGTAACCATTTTGTATAATACCTAGAAAATGTGTTCTGAATCTAATGTGCAGTTCAGATCTACGGAATTACCATCCAAGTGAACCGATGCAGCTAGGAGCTCTATCACTTATTATAGTACTCTGATAGCACTGGATCCTTTCTCAATGAGAGAAGATATTCGGATCTATTTGAAAAGGTTCTTTGCAAGTTTGCAGGAAAAGTGACAGGCTAAGGATATTCCAAAGGGAGTTTTTTTTATACTCTGGTGGTGCATACAGTTGATACTCATGCATACAGATATTATACACGTGGCATATAGTAACTCAAAATAATCCGTCTAAAATTTGGATCGCACTGTAGCTAAGGTACATGCCAAAAATCAGCGTGGTTGAAAAATCCTGACTTCTGATTAGAAGATGTTCGTTGGGCAAAAATTTTGCTGTTGGATACTTTTCATTTCCTCCATCCAACAAATTATTTTACCAATCCAATTGGTAGATGACTAAAAGTGCTTTTTTTTTTTTTTTTTTGCAATACACCTACATTGGGTCCCACAATTTTTTTGCAGTTGAATTTGATTTAAGTATATGACACGTGTACAATTTTCAGTGGGAGCGGATTAAGTGAGACCCAGCCTCACGCAGCCCTTGCCGTGGAGCTCACCTTGTTGTATCTGTTCTGTATCCATACTGCACATCCGTTTTTCAATACCAGTTTAGAGCATGAACTTAAGAATGAAGAAGATCTGAATCTTAGGTAAAGCATACTCTAGTAAACTGTAGTGATTGAACGCCCTACCATTAAAAACTTATCGGGGCGCACCTTAATGTTTCCTTAGGGTTTGTTTTCCATTGAGAAATTTGCGACTGTACGACCCATTTATGGCCCATTTGCGAGAGGAAGCCCGCCTCATTTTACCTTGCAAAAATAAGCCCCGGCTGTACGGACGCCTTCCCAAAGGTCGAAAATGCCCCTACTTTTTCCTTCAAGCGGATCGGCTGGTGCTCGAAGACCAGCGTTGACGCTCCTCGAACTCCTACGAACGGTTCAAAAGAGATCAACGTTACATGGCCCCACAGTTATGTATTTATTATATCCACAACGTTCATCCTAATTTTGAGATCTTTTCGGAGCATTATCCAAAAAAACAAAAAATCATATCCAGAGATCAACTGGACCACACCACAAAGAGCAGCAGAAAATTGATTTTCACCGTTGAAAATTTTGTAGGGCCCACCATAATATTTATTTTCCATCCAATCTATTCATAAGGTCACAAAGACCTGGATGAAGAGTAAAAACAAATTTCATAATGATCCAAAACTTCTGTGACCCCTAAAAGGGTTTCAATAGTAGAAGTTCAATCCTCCGCAGCCTTTAACAGTGTGGTCCACTCGATAGCTAGATCTGTCTTATTTTTCGTCTCAAGCCTTAATACGAGTTCGCCAAAAAGATGGACGGTTTGGATATAACACATACCGCATAATATGACCCAAAAATAGCGGTGGGATAAGAACAGCAAAAAATATAATAAATAATAAATAATAATAATAAATAAATAAATAAACCAGGAACTTTTCGCTACGGGTCATTCTATAGCTATGGATAATAACCGTAGCCATAGCCCTCGCCCATGCCATTTCGATATGTCTTTTTATATGTATCGAAGGTCTTTCGATTAATCGAAAAAGGTCCAAAACTGTCCAGCGAGTTTGCCTCAAAAATCCTGCAATTTTCGATTAATCGAATGTCTTTCAATTAATCGAAAAATGTATTTTATCATTAGCTACGGATTATAACCGTAGCCATAACTATAGTCTGTGCCAATCTATGAAATTTTTTATTTTTTTTTATTATTATTTTTATTTTTTACATGGAGAACTTTATTCTACCTACAATTTTCTCAAATACATATTTATATAAATATGTATATATAAGCATTTAAAAAAAAAATTCTCTCTTTTTTTCATTTCTTTCTTTATTCATTTAACAAGAATATCTTCTAAACCAAACTTAGTTACTTGATATACCCTATATGATTTTGGGGTAGGAGAAGCTACTTTAGCCAACTAACCTAGATATTTTCCAAGATTGCATCAGGTCGATGGTCGAAAATCCATTTCACGGTCAATTCGCTTCACTTCACGGTCACTTCCGTGCATTTCACGGTCAATTCGCTTCACTTCACGATCATTTCCATGCATTTCATGGTCATTCCCGCATATTCCGTGTTGATTCACGGTCATTTCGACGCATTTCACGGTCATACCCCTTCACTTCACGGTCATTTTCGCGCATTTCACGGTCAATTTGCTTCATTTCACGATCATTTCCATGCATTTCACGGTCATTCCCACATATTCTGTGTTGATTCACGGTCATTTCGACGCATTTCACGGTCATACCCCTTCACTTCGCGGTCATTTCCACGCATTTCACGGTCAATTCGCTTCACTTCACGATCATTTCCATGCATTTCACGGTCATTCCCGCATATTCCGTGTTAATTCACGGTCATTTCGACGCATTTCACGGTCATACCCCTTCACTTCACGGTCATTTTCGCACATTTCATGGTCAATTCGCTTAATTTCACGATCATTTCCATGCATTTCACGGTCATTCCCACATATTCCGTGTTGATTCACGGTCATTTTGACGCATTTCACGGTCATACCCCTTCACTTCGCGGTCATTTCCGCGCAGTTCACGGTCAATTCGCTTCACTTCATGATCATTTCCATGCATTTCACGGTCATTCCCGCATATTCCGTGTTGATTCACGGTCATTTCGACGCATTTCACGGTCATACCCCTTCACTTCGCGGTCATTTCCGCGCATTTCACGGTCAATTCGCTTCACTTCACGATCATTTCCATGCATTTCAAGGTCATTCCCGCATATTCCGTGTTGATTCACGGTCATTTCGACGCATTTCACAGTCCCGCGTCTTCACTTCACGGTCACTTCCGTGCATTTCACGGTCAATTCGCTTCACTTCACGATCATTTCCATGCATTTCATGGTCATTCCCGCATATTCCGTGTTGATTCACGGTCATTTCGACGCATTTCACGGTCATACCCCTTCACTTCACGGTCATTTTCGCGCATTTCATGGTCAATTTGCTTCATTTCACGCCATCATTTCCATGCATTTCACGGTCATTCCCACATATTCTGTGTTGATTCACGGTCTTTCGACGCATTTCACAGCACGTCATACCCCTCACTTCGCGGTCATTTCCACGCATTTCACGGTCAATTCGCTTCACTTCACGATCATTCCTTCATTACACAATACAAAACACAACGGTCATTCCCGCATATATTCCGTGTTATTCACGGTCATTTCGACGCATTCCACGGTCATACCCCTTCACTTCACGGTCATTTTCGCACATTTCATGGTCAATTCGCTTTATTTCACGATCATTTCCATGCATTTCACGGTCATTCCCACATATTCCGTGTTGATTCACGTCATTTTGACGCATTTCCACGGTCATACCCCTTCACTTCGCGGTCATTTCCCCGCGCAGTTCACGGTCAATTCGCTTCACTTAATGAATCATTTCCATGCATTTCACGGTCATTCCCGCATCCATGTTGATTCACGGTCTTTCGACGCATTTCACGGTCATACCCCTTCACTTCGCGGTCATTTCCGCGCATTTCACGGTCAACTTCGCTTCACTCACACGATCATTTCCATGCATTTCAAGGTCTTCCCGCATATTCCGTGTTGATTCACGGTCATTTCGACGCATTTCACAGTCCCGCGTCTTCACTTCACGGTCACGTTCCGTGCATTTCGCGGTCCAATCGCTTCACTTCATCCACATTTCCATGCATATCACGGTCATTCCTGCATATTCCACGTTGATTCATGGTCATTTCGACGCATTTCGCGGTCCCGCGTCTTCACTTCACGATCTCTTCCGTGCATTTCGCGGTCCAATCGCTTCACTTCACCCCCATTTCCATGCATATCATGGTCATTCCCGCCTATTCCGTGTTGATTCACTGTCATTTCGACACATTTCGCGGTCATGACCCTTCACTTCATGGTCACTTCCGCGCATTTTGCGGTCCAATCACCTCACTTCACAATCATTTCCATGCATATCACGGTCACTCCCGCCTATTCCGTGCTGATCCACGGTCATTTCGACGCATTTCACGGTCATGCCCCTTCACTTCACCCCCATTTCCCTAAACCTTAATCTACACCCTAGCCTAAATCTATTCTTATAACCTAAACCTTAACATAAACCTATAACCTATAACCTAAACCTAAACCTTAACATAAACCTATAACTAAACCTAAACCGAAACCTAGAACCTAAACCCGAACATAGACCCGAACCCGAACTCGAACCCGAATTCCTAAACCTAAATCTATACTTATAACCTAAACCTATTCGCAAATTTCAAAACCTATAACGACAACGGAAACCTTAACCTAAAACCGATAACCGATAACCTAAACAGATAACCTAACGCAATCCCCTAAACCTAACCTACAACCTAACCTAAACCTATACGGATAACTTAAACCTATTCTCAAATCTAAACCTACAACCTAAACCTAAAACTAAACCTATAACATTAACCTAAACCTTTAACCTAAACTTATAACCTTAACCTAAACCTATTCTCAAATCCCAAAACCTAAACCTTTAACTTATAACCAAAACCTAAACCTTTAACTTATAACCTAAACCCAAACCTAAACCTATAACCTATAACCTATAACCTAAAGCTAAACCTTAACCTATTCTCAATTCCTTAAATCTATAACATAAACTTAAACCTAAACCTTAGCCTAAACCTAAACCTAAACCTTAACCTATAACATATAACCTATAATATAAACCTATTCTTAAATCCCTAAACCTGAAATGCACAGAAATGATTGTGAAGTGAAGTGAATTAACCGTGAAATGCACAAAAATGACCGTGAATCAAAACGGAATCACCGGGATTGACCGTGAAATGCATGAAAATGATCGTGAAGTGAAGTGAATTGACCATGAAATGCATGGAAATGACCGTGAAGGGAAGGGAATTGACTGTGAAATGCATGGAAATGACTGCGAATCAAAACAGAATCGCTGGGATTGACCGTGATATGCATGGAATTGATCGCGAAGTAAATGAAATGAGCGAAATTGACCGCGAACTGATTGAAATTGACCGTGAAGTGAATGAAATGGATTTTCAACCATCGACCTGATGGAATCTTGAAAAATAACCAGGTTGGTTGGCTAAAGTAGCTTCTCCTACCCCAAAATCATATAGGGTACGTCAAGTAACTAATTTTGGTTTAGAAGATATTCTTCTTAAATGAATAAAGAAAGAAATGGAAAAAAAAAAAAAGAAGAAGAAGAAGAAAGAAAGAGAGAGAGAGAGAGAGAGAGAAAAAAAAAATTATATGCTTATATATACATATTTATATAAATACGTATTAGAGAAAATTGTAGGTAGAATGAAGTTCTCCATGTAAAAAATAAAAAATAAAAATAAAAATAAAAAAAATTCATAGGCTGGCACAGACTACAGTTATGGGTACGGTTATGATCCGTAGCTAGAGCTTCGATATATCGAATACACTTCAATATGTATCGAAAATTGCAGGATTTTTTATGCAAAGTTGTTGCACAGTTTTGGACCTTTTTTTATTAATCGAAAGATCTTCGATATATCGAAGTACATATCGAAAGACCTTCGATGTTATCGACAACTTAAGCTCGATGTCATCGATTAGTGTTCGATGTCATTGATGGCATCGAAAGTATGGGCTGCGGTTATGGCTACGGTTATAATCCATCGATGACATCGAACACTAATCGATGTCATCGAGCTTAAGTTGTCGATAACATCGAAGGTCTTTCGATATGTACTTCGATATATCGAAGATCTTTCGATTAATCGAAAAAGGTCCAAAACTGTCCAGCGACTTTGCATAAAAAATCCTGCAATTTTCGATACATATCGAAGTGTATTCGATATATCGAAGCTATAGCTACGGATCATAACCGTAGCCATAACTGTAGTCTGTGCCAGCCTATGAATTTTTATTTTTTTTTATTTTTTTTTACATGGAGAACTTCATTCTACCTACAATTTTCTCTAATACATATTTATATAAATATGTATATATAAGCATATAAAAAATTTTCTCTCTTTTTTTTTTTCATTTCTTTCTTTATTCATTTAAGAAGAATATCTTCTAAACCAAAATTAGTTACTTGACGTACCCTATATGATTTTAGGGTAGGAAAAGCTACTTTAGCCAATCAACCTGGTTATTTTTCAAGATTCCATCAAGTTGATGGTTGAAAATCCATTTCATTCACTTCACGGTCCATTTCAATCAGTTCACAGTCAATTTCGCTCATTTCATTTACTTCGCGATCAATTCCATGCATATCACGGTCAATCCCGGCGATTCCGTTTTGATTCACAGTCATTTCCATGCATTTCACGGTCAATTCCCTTCCCTTCACGGTCATTTCCATGCATTTCATGGTCAATTCACTTCACTTCACGGTCATTTTCATGCATTTCACGGTCAATCTCGGCGATTCCGTTTTGATTCACGATCATTTCTGTGCATTTCACGGCCAATTCGCTTCACTTTACGATCATTTCTGTGCATTTCAGGTTTAGGGATTTAAGAATAGGTTTAGATTGTAGGTTATATGTTATAGGTTAAGGTTTAGGTTTAGGTTTAGGCTAAGGTTTAGGTTTAGGTTTATGTTATAGATTATAGGTTATAGATTTAGGAATTGAGACTAGGTTAAGGTTTAGGTTTAGGTTATGGTTATAGGTTATAGGTTTAGGTTGGGTTTCGGTTATAGGTTATACGTTTCGGGTTATAGGTTAAAGGTTTCGGTTTTGGTTAAAGGTTTAGGTTTCTGTTTTGGTTCCCGGTTTAAGGTTTAGGTTTTTTGGATTTGAGAATAGGTTTAGGGTAAGGTTATAAGTTTAGGTTAAGGTTTAGGTTAATGTTACTTTCTCTGTTTTGTTTCCGGTTTCCGTTGTCGGTTTAGCTTTGAGAATAGGTTTAGGTTATAAGTATAGGTTTAGGTTAGGTTGTAGGTTAAGGTTTAGGGAGTTGAGTTTAGGTTAGTTTAGGTTATGTTTAGGTTATAGGGTATAGGTTTAGTTGTAGTATAGGTTTTGGAATTGAGAAAGGTTTAGGTTATAAGTATAGATTTAGGTTTAGGAATTCGGGTTCGGGTTATGTTCGGATTTAGGTTATAGGTTTCGGTTTAGGTTATAGGTTATAGGTTTATGTTAAGGTTTAGGTTTAGGTTATAGGTTTTGGGATTTAAGAACAGGTTTAGGTTAGGGTGTAGATTAAGGTTTAGGGAAATGGGGGTGAAGTGAAGGGGCATGACCATGAAATGCGTCGAAATGACCGTGAATCAACACGGAATAGGTGGGAGTGGACCGTGATATGCATGGAAATGATTGTGAAGTGAGGCGATTGGACCGCGAAATGCGCGGAAGTGACCATGAAGTGAAGGGTCATGACCGCGAAATGCTTCGAAATGACAGTGAATCAACACGGAATAGGCGGGAATGATCGTGATATGTATGGAAATATTGTGAAGTGAGGCGATTGGACTGCGAAATGCGCGGAAGTGACCATGAAGTGAAGGGTCATGACCGTGAAATGTGTCGAAATGATCGTGAATCAACACGGAATAGGTGGGAATGACCGTGATATGCATGGAAATGATTGTGAAGTGAGGCGATTGGACCGCGAAATGCGTGGAAGTGAGCATGAAGTGAAGGGTCATGACCACGAAATGTGTCGAGATGACCGTGAATCAACACGGAATAGGCCGGAATGATCGTGATATACATGAAAATGGGGGTGAAGTGAAGCGATTGGACGGCGAAATGTACAGAAGCGACCATGAAGTGAAGGCGCGGGACCGCGAAATACGTCGAAATGATTGTGAATCAGCACGGAATATGCGAGAATGACTATGATATGCATGGAAATGGAGGTGAAGTGAAGCGATTGGACCGTGAAATTCACGGAAGTTAACGTGAAGTGAAGACGCGGGACCACGAAATGCGTTGAAATGACCGTGAATCAACACGGAATATGAGAGAATGACCGTGATATGCATGGAAATGGAGGTGAAGTGAAGCGATTGGACCGTGAAATGCATGGAAGTGACCGTGAAGTGAAGACACGGGACCGCGAAATGTGTCGAAATGACTGTGACTCAACACGGAATATGCGAGAATGACTGTGATATGTATGGAAATGGGGGTGAAGTGAAGCGATTGGACCGTGAAATGCACGTAAGTGACCATGAAATGAAGATGCGGGACCGCGAAATGCGTTGAAATAACCGTGAATCAACGCGGAATATGCGAGAATGACCGTGATATGCATGGAAATGGGGGTGAAGTGAAGCGATTGGACCGCGAAATGCACGGAAGTGACCATGAAGTGAAGACGCGAGACCGCAAAATGCGTCGAAATGACCGTGAATCAACACGAAATATGCGGGAATGACCGTGATATGCATGGAAGTGGAGGTGAAGTGAAGCGATTGGACCGCGAAATGCACGGAAGTGACCGTGAAGTGAAGACGCGGAACCGTGAAATGCATCGAAATGACCGTGAATCAACACGGACTATGCGGGAATGACCGTGATATGCATGGAAATGGTGGGGTGAAGTGAAATGATTGTACCGCGAAATGCACGAAAGTGACCGTGAAGTGAAGACGTAGGACCGCGAAATGCATCAAAATGACCGTGAATCAACACGGAATATGCCGAATGACCGTGATATGCATGAAAATGGGGGTAAAGTGAAGCGATTGGACCGCGAAATGAACGGAAGTGACCGTGAAGTGAAGACGCGGGACCACGAAATGCGTCGAAATGACCGTGAATCAACAAGGAATATGTGGGAATGACAATGATATGCATGGAAATGGGGGTGAAGTGAAGCGATTGGATCGAGAAATACACGGAAGTGACCGTGAAGTGAAGATGCGGGACCGCAAAATGCGTCGAAATGACTGTGAATCAACACAGAATATGCGGGAATGACCGTGATATGCATGGAAATGGGGGTGAAGTGAAGCGATTGGACCGCGAAATGCACGGAAGTGACCGTGAAGTGAAGACGCGAGACTGCGAAATGCGTCGAGATGACCTTGAATCAACACGGAATATGCGGGAATGACCGTGATATGCACGAAAATGGGGGTAAAGTGAAGCGATTGGACCACGAAATGCACGGAAGTGACCGTGAAGTGAAGACCCGGGACCGCGAAATGTGTCAAAATGACCGTGAATCAACACAGAATATGCAGGAATGACCGTGATATGCATGGAAATGGAGGTGAAGGGAAGCGATTGGACTGCGAATGCACGGAAGTGACCGTGAAGTGAAGACGCAGGATCGTGAAATGCGTCGAAATGACCGTGAATCAACACGGATAGGCGGGAATGACCGTGATATGCATGGAAATCACGGTCATTCCTGCCTATTCCGTGTTGATTCACGGTCATTTCAGCGCATTTCACGGTCATGCCCCTTTACTTCACGGTCATTTTCTCGCATTTCACGGTCCAACTCCTCACTTCACGGTCATTTCCATGCATATCACTGTAATTCCCGCCTATTCCGTGTTGATTCACGGTCATTTCGCGCGCATTTCACGGTCATGCCCCTTCACTTCACGGTCTTTTCCGCGCGTTCACGGTCCAATCACTACACTTTACCGTGAAATACGTCGAAATGACCATAAATCAACACGGAATAGGTGGGAATGACTGTGAAATGCTTGGAAATGACTGTGAAGTGAAGCGAATTGACCGTGAAATGCATGGAAATGTCCGTGAAGAAAATGAAATGAATGAAATTGACCATAAAGTGAATGAAATGGATTTTCGACAATCAACCTGATGGAATCTAGGAAAATAACTAGGTTAGTTGGCGAAAGTAGCTTCTCCTACCTCGAAATCATATAAGGTACATTAAGTAACAAATTTTGGTTTAGAAGATATTCTTGTTAAATGAATAAAGAAAGAAATGAAAAAAAGAGAGAAATTTTTTTTATATGCTTATATATACATATTTATAGAAATATGTACTAGAGAAAATTGTAGCTAGAATAAAGTTCTCCATGTAAAAATAAATAAATAAATAAAATAAAATAAAAATTTTCATAGGCTGGCATAAACTACAGTTATGGCTACGGTTATAATCTGTAGCTAAAGGTAAAAATACCTTTTTCGATTAATCGAAAGACATTCGATTAATAAAAAATTGTAGGATTTTTTAGGCAAACTCACAAGACAGTTCTGGACCTTTTTCGATTAATCGAAAGGCCTTCGATATATCGAAGTACATATCGAAAGACTTTTGGTTATTTATTTATTATTATTATTATTTTTAAAAAAAAAAAATTGTTGTTGTAATCCCATCGCTTTTTGTGGGTCCTATTATGAGGTATGTGTTATATCCAAACCGTCCATATTTTTGGTGAACTCGTATTAAGGCTTGAGATGAAAAATAAGACAGATCTAGCTATCAAGTGGACCACACTGTTAAAGGCTGTGGAGGATTGAACGTCTACCATTGAAACCCTTTTAGGGGT
Source organism: Magnolia officinalis (assembly GCA_021015155.1). Classification (NCBI taxonomy): domain Eukaryota; kingdom Viridiplantae; phylum Streptophyta; class Magnoliopsida; order Magnoliales; family Magnoliaceae; genus Magnolia; species Magnolia officinalis. The sequence continues at coordinate 67,683,216 of JAJHSJ010000002.1, forward strand.
CACAGAAGTTTTGGATCATTATGAAACTTGTTTTTCCTCTTCATCCTGGTCTTTGTGACCTTATGAATAGATTGGATGAAAAATAAATGTTACGGTGGGCCCTACAAAATTTTTAACGGTGAAAATTAATTTTCTGTTGTTCTTTATGGTGTGGTCCAGTTGATCTTTGGATATGATTTTTTTTTTAGATAATGGTCCAAAATGATCTCGAAATATGGATGAACGTTATGGATATAATAAATACATAACTGTGGGGCCCATGTAACGTTGATATCTTTTGAACCGTTCGTTCAACTCGAAGTTCGAGGAGCGTCAGCGCTTGTCTTCCCGCTTGAAGGAAAAAGCAGGGGCATTTTCGTCCTTTTGGAAGGCGTCCGTACAGCTGGGGCTTATTCTTGCAAGGTAAAATAAGGTGGGCTTGGTCTCGCAAATGGGCCATAAATGGGTTGTACAGTCGCAAATTTCTCTTTTCCATTCAATCTATTGATAAGGACAAATAAGCCTAGATGAAGGGAAAAAACATATCAGCTCGATCCAAAACTTATTTGGCCTATTAATGGTCAATCACTACTGTTTCCTAGGATATGGTTCAACTGATAATTGGATCTGCTTCATTTTTGGGTTCATGCACTATAATAATCCATAAAAAAAGAATGGACAACATGGATACATATTAAATACATCAAGGTGGGGCCCATGGTAAGGGCTGTACTGTCATGGGTGAGGTCGGGGTCTCACCTAATAAGCTCCCATTTTCAGTGCATGCATATCATCGATCACCCTCACGCTTTGCACGAGGGAGTCAATTTGGTAATTTGATATTGTGAGAGAGTTTGATGCTCCCTACACCGAAGGGATTGGCTGGCGTACCACACACAACCGATATGGTCGGTGTGTTGATGTCACCAAGTCCTATGGGTCCCATTATGAGGTTGATGCAGAGTAGGTTGTGGATAATTAATTTCAATGTTAAGATGGACTAGAAAAGGCTCAATTAGAGTTGGAGGTGATCCAGTCTGTCAGAACTTCAAATGGAAATATCTCATAACCCGGAATGAGTTATTGAACGTACCATATATGATTTTAGGGTAGGACGAGTTACTTTAGCCACCCAACTTGCCGGGTTGCTCACGCCGAATTTGCAAGATTCCAAGAAAGACGGTCAAAATCCCTGTTTATTTTCTTTTTACTATTTTTAGTGAGTTTTAGTTTGATTGTAATTTTTTGTACATTGGACTTTAGGAGTTGTGTCCAACACGAAAAGTGCTTAGAAAAATTAGGGGAACGTCATGGTTTGGCCAAATAGGACATGTACTATTTTTGATAGAAAACAATTCGCACTAGTAGGAATCACAATCGTCTATAAATAGTAAGTTTACTATTTATAGTAAGTCATGATTTCTAGGATTTTAGTTATAATATGATTCTGAAACATCTTCCAAGGCTTAGTACCACTATTTAAAGGGTTGTAAACTCGTTTATTTGGATCATCAATCAATTATGCATTTCTAGAAAATATTTTCTATTTTCTTCTTTTCCTTGTGGATTCGAGGTATTTCTCCAAGGAGTCCAAAGAAGTTTTGCGCAGAACAAGTATCCCTCTAAGGAAGACGGTGGTCAACCTCTACACGTCCTCCCCTATGTTAGAGGTATGTGTTATATCCAAACTGTCAATTCATTTGGCGAACTAGTCATAAGGCTTGAACCGAAAAATAAGACAGATCCCAATATCAAGTGGACCACATTGCAAAGCGTAGTGGGGGATTGAACGTCTATCATTGTTTTTACTCTTCATCCAAGTATGTGTGACCTTATGAACTGATTGGATCGAAAATAAATGTTATGGTGGGCCCTACAAACATTTTAATAGTGAGAATCATTGTCCCACTTCTATTTGTGGTGTGGTCCACTTGAGATTTGGATATGACTCATTTTTGGGCTCATGATCTAAAATGATCTCGCCAAATGGGTGAACGGGGTGGATATAATAAATACATTATTGTGTGGCCCATGTAACTTTGATCTCCTTTGAACCATTCGTACAACTTGGAGCTCAAGGAGTTTCAGCGCTCGTCTACGCATGACACGTACCCACACCAGCCATATTGGTGGTGTATGTACACCAACCAATCCGCTTCCTTCATACACATGCACTCAGAATCGTACAGGCACCTTACACGTAACTTAATTTAAACCATCCAAGTAGAAAGCGGATTGGCCAGTGTACCACACACCAGCGATATAGTTGGTGTATTGACGTTAGCAAGTTCTATGGGTCCCATCATGAGGTATGTGTTATATCCAAACCATCCATCTATTTGGCGAGCTCGTTGTACGGCTTGAGCCAAAAAATAAGGCAAATCTAAAGATCAAGTGGACCACACTGCAAAAATAAAGTAGGGGATTGAACGTCTACCATTGAAACCCTTTTGGGGGTCACAAAAGTTTTAGATCAATATGATAATTGTTTTTCCTCTTCATCTATGTCTTTGTGACCTTATTAACAGAATGGATGAGAAATAAATGTTATGGTGGGCCCTATGAATGTTTTAACGGTGAAAATCACTAACCCCGCTGCTATTTGTGGTGTGGTTCAGTTAAGCTTTGGATATGATTCATTTTTTGGCTCATGCATTAAAATGATCTCGAAAAATGGATGAACAGTGTGGATATAATAAATACATCATTTTGGAGCCCATGTAAATTTGATCTCCTTTGAACGAAAGTGGATTGGCCGGTGTACCACACCAACAATATAGCTGGTGTGTTGATGTTAGCAAGTTCCGTGGGTCCCATCATGAGGTATGTGTTATATCCAAACTATCCATCCATTTGGCGAGATTGTCTTAAGGCTTGAGCCGAAAAATAAGACAAATCTAAAGAGCAAGTGGACCACACTGCAAAAGGCAGTGGGAGATTGAACGTCTACCATTGAAACCCTTTTGGGGAGAAATTTACCACTGTAAAAGCCACCTTTTATCCAGCATCTTTTATGAAGCATCCGAAACTTAACTTACCAACTTAGACCTTACTCGTATGGACAGCGAATTTGAGGACGAAAATACCCTTGCTTTTCAAAGTAGACCTATGGATACGGATTATAACTGTAGCCATAGGTACCACAAGGCCTTCAACTCCCCCCCCCCAAAAAAAAAAAAAAAAAAACCCGAATCGGGGTGGGCTCGCCGAATTGGCGGCCCCTCGCCACTTGCTGGCCTATCCGGCGAGGCCACACCGATTTGGTGGCCCCCCTATGGCTATGGATTATAATCGTAGCCATAGGTACCATAAGCTGGTTTGACGGCCTCTCCCCCACTCCTTTTTATATTTTTTTTTTGTTTTGTTTTGTTTTTTTTTTTTCACACAACTCACGCCTTGTTTTGTTTGGGCGTTGAGACCAAAATTGAAGTATATCCACACCTCAACTGGACCATACCACATGAAACAGTGGAAGTATTGATTTCCACCGTTGAAACCTTTCTAAGGCACACAGTGATGTTTATTTTTCATCCAACCTGTTCATAAGATCAAACAAAAATGGATGAAGGGAAAAAAACAAATATCAGCTTGATCTAAAACTTACGTGGGCCCCGAGAACTTTTCAACGGTAGAAGTTCAATTCACACTATTTACGTTGGTGTGGTCCACTTGATCTTTTTATAAGCTTAATTTTTGGGTTAAAGCTATAAAATTATCTGGTAAAATGGATGAACGGGTATAAAATGCATGAACGAAGGTGGGCCCCACAGAGTTTACTTAGTACGCTTAGGGTACTGAGTTACTCAGTACGCAATCTACTTCCTAACGCTCCTTGAACTCTGAGTTGTACGAATGGTTGAAAAGAGATCAAAGTTACATGGCCCCATGGTTATGTATTTATTATATCCACAACGTTCATCCATATTTCAAGATCATTTCAGAGCATTATCAAAAAAAAAAAAAAACAACAACAAAAATCATATCTAAGGATCAACTGGACCACACCACAAATAACATCGGGAAATTGATTTTCATCGGTAAAAATTTCATAGGGTCCACCATAACGTTTATTTACCATCCAATCTATTCATAAGGTCACAAAGACCTGAATGAAGAGGAAAAACAAATTTCATATTGATCCAAAACTTCTCTGACCCCTAAAAGGGTTTCAATGGTAGACGTTCACTCCCCCACTGCTTTTTACAGTGTGGTCCACTTGATAGGTAGATCTGTCTTATTTTTCGTCTCAAGCATTAATACGAGCTCACTAATGGATGGATAGTTTAGATATAACACATACCTCATGATAAGGCCCATAGAACTTGCACCAGCCAATCCAGCGGGGCAAACTAGAAATTGAGCGGGGCAAACTGGAAATTGAGCATGGTAAACTGAAAATTGATCGGCGTAAACTAGAATTTAAGCGGGGCAAACTCGAAATTCAACGAGGCAAACTAGAAATTGAGTGGGGGAAACTGAATATTGAGCGGGGCAAACTAAATATTGAGCGGGGTCAAACTAGAAATTGAGCAGGGCAAACTGAAAATTGAGCGGGGCAAACTAGAAATTGTACAGGGCAAACTGAAAATTGAGCGGGGCAAACTAGAAATTGAGCGGGGCAAATTGAAAATTGAGCGGGGGCAAACTAGAAATTGAGCGAGGCAAACTGAAAATTGAGCGGGATAAACTATAAATTGAGCGAGACAAACTAGAAATTGAGCGGGGCAAACTGAAAATTGAGCAGGACAAACTAGAAATTGAGCGCGGCAAACTAGAAATTGAGTGGGGCAAACTGAAAATTGAGCGGGATAAAATAGAAATTGAGTGGGGCAAACCGAAAATTGAGTGGGGTAAACTATAAATTGAGCAAGGCAAACTGAAAATTGAGCGCAACAAACTAGAAATTGAGCGGGGCAAACTGAAAATTGAGCGGGGCAAACTGAAAATTGAGCGAGGCAAACCAAAAATTGAGCGGGGCAAACTAGAAATTGAGCAGGGTAAAATGAAAATTGAGCAGGGTAAACCAAAATTTGAGCGAGACAAACTAGAAATTGAGCGGGGTAAACTGAAAATTGAACGGGGCAAACTAGAAATAGAGCGAGGTAAACTGAAAATTGAACGGGGAAAACTAGAAATTGAGCAGGACAAACTAGAAATTGAGCGGGGCAAACTGCAAATTGAGCAGGGCAAACTGAAAATTGAGCGGGGCAAACTATAAATTGAACGGGGCAAACTATAGAGAACAAAATCTTATATACCTTTTTTTCGTTTATCAGAGTTAGTAGATTAACATAGAATGGACAAGTCAGCATAAAGGAAGGTTTGCATTTATATTTAGAATATACAAAAGGTTGCCCATAATAACTTATACAAACCAATGTCTCTGAAATGATTAATACAAGAATTACATAAATTACACTTGAGGATAATAGAATGCATGTAAATTCGAGCCGCAAGACCCCGTAGCCTCGTAACAGTACAGCCATGCATCCCTGACATTTGTTCCGACTCCTCATCAGTCTGAACCTGAAAATCATCTAGGCCACCTACTCTACCTGTACAATTATATATCTGATGGATGAGTGGCCAACTCAGTGTGAATTCTCCTTGAGATTACACACTGCCGCATTAGGTAAGCATAGTTATAAAAATATAACATGGCATACAAAACAATACATGATGCAGTCTTATTATATGCATGGATGCGTGAATGTATCATCGCCCCGGGGATGCTCATCCGTGCAGACATTTGGCTCGTCACCCATGCAAAGCACCGGTCACCTACGTAGCATATCTCATACAGCATGGTGCCAAGTCATTGTACATATCTCGTATGTAGGTCACTAGCATAGCATAACTCGTATAGCATAGTGACCAAGTGTCGATAGTCGGTGGTCTGGGAGCTAGCGAAACGATACACCAATAAAGGGCATGTGCTACAACATCCAGAATTAGCCACCCGTCATCGCTAATATGCTATGAATACATGATTAGTCAAACCATTATTAGTCCAGTTACAACCAGCTAATTTAATAAGCTCAAAAGTCACTACGAGGGCTTGTCACCAGCGTAGGCCGACAGCTCGGGCATAGGTCCCATACCACCATCCCTAGCTCATGAGACTACCACCTTAGGATGTTTAATGGAACATATCGACTAATGGTCAATCATATTTAGCATTTGGAGCTTGCCATCACATTATTGCACAAAGTAAAACATCAAACCCATATAGAAAAATCAAAACAAAGCCACATAAGGCGAATATCAAAACTAAGCCACATAGGGCAAATATCAATAATATGCAATAAAGGACTGATCCTTAAAAACCACTGAGACCCAACAACCCATAGATGGTAGGCCCACATCAATATCCAATTTAAACCATCATTCAAGTAACCACTAGATCAATAGCCCATTATAAACACTATCAGTCAAGATACATCCTAAGTGTGGGTGTACATTTATAAATGGGGGTTTCCACTGATGTACCAGTTTAAGTTCCATAAGCAATCCATAAGTATAGGCAGATATGCAGGATAAATATTAAGCATGTAATCTAGCAATTCAATGCCAACAATTAAAAATGAAGACAACAGTTATCAATCATAATTAAAATAAAAACTATCACTTAAGCTAATGGGAAAATGGGAAGCTCAAGGGGAGAAATTATCACCTTATGTTTGAATCGCCTGCCACCATTGTCACGCCCCAAACTCGAAAATTGGATTCACAGGAATATCGATCACTGAATCCGGTGCCGAAAGCATCCATAGTACCCCATTCTCAGCTCCTAGCATCCATACACCAGATTCCAATCCTGGGATCCTATAAGGAGGATTTTTTTTGTACATTTAACTCTTAATAGACATAACCACAAGTATACCCAAATCACAAAGGCAACAACATCATCACATATCCACTAATTTAAACATTTGAATACAATGCTGAAAGGGAAATACATATGTAAAAATTATAGAAGTCAGCTACATACTCCAAGCTCCACGCTGCTGCAACATAACATCACCTGCACGCATCTATCATACATAAGCTTATAGAAAGCTTAGAGGGTGGTGTAAGTGTGTGCACAAGGTAAGTGTCAAGTATTCAACGCAATGCCATAATCATACAATGTCGAAATACGCGTAAGATCATGAATCATACGTTATCAGAGTAAACGAAAATGCTGACAAGACCATGAGTCAAACAATATCAAATACGCAATACAGATCAACTATACAAATGAGGAACAATATTAGAATACGCGATACAGATCAACTATACAAATGAGGAACAATATCAGAATACGCGATACAGATCAACTATACAAATGAGGAACAATATTAGAATATGCGAAACAGATCAACTATACAAATGAGTCATAAAGGGTCAAATATCATATGCCGTATCTAAACCATATAAATGCAGAAACACAGGTAACCCAAAATGTCATATGCCATGGATGTAATGCAATATGCGGTGCGAATGGAATGACCATGCTGGAGTGTGAAGTCGGGATGATAATACGTAGTATCGCAGGCTATGGGATCTATCACAAGGGACTTCTATCTAAACCAGTCTCATACCTAAATTTGGATAGTCAGACTCAATGTGGTAAACTCCTGATCTCAGGTTAGTTGCGTGCCCCAACCGAAATCCTGGCCATTGCGAAGATACACGTAACAAATAGTTACGCACTACCAGCCCGAGTGGATAGTGAATGAATGAGTATGCAACTCCTGCTCAATAAGTTCACATATCAGTATTGTTCATCTCTGGGATCATCACTGGGGTTTAGTATACTCCAAATGGCACTGCCCCTCTCCCAGCAGCACAGTCCAAGTGAGCGTAAGAAACCTCACTATCTGCCTGGCCAATAGTCTGCCAATACCTATCCGACACCTCGATAACGGACCCATTTACGAGATGGTCAAACTCAGCCTAGCTATGCCCCCTACTCTCGGGCGGGTAAGGCCACACCCCCTATCAACCGACCACGACACAGTAGGAGACGCAGCCTCCTGGTATTCTGCACTTGGGAGCTCATGTATCCACTCGGTCTCGACGTTGGGGCGTCCTCTAGTACCAAGAGGGTTTAGGAATTTTCACCCAGGGCCATTTATGGCAGCCCGATGCTAGAACAAATTTCTGGTGTCTCGTCTGGCCATCCACGATATGCCTGTGGAGGCTACAGCCCTGATGTCGCTAGGGCTTACAATAATCATAATGCAAGATGCATGAGTTATACAATCCAGTCATGCATCAATCTTACGCATACCGTGCGCTCATGTGAGATAACCTCCGCCTATTAGGGAGTCTTATAACAACATGTTCACTGACATATGTAATGATCAACCACATCTCATAACAAACATGCAGATGATGTGTATGAGTATGTATCATGACGTTATACTGTCACATACTCATAAACGGTATCAATAACCGGCATCAACAATTGACCTCGACAATGTGGACATTTAACTAACACTGCCCCCGAGGAATGACCCTCATAAATCCTAACATATAGTGGACCCATGACCTCACATAATGGCCAAATATACAATACCGTGGGCCTCACTCAAGAGCTTAATACACATCACGATGGGCCTTTCACATGGGCCTGACATACATGACAATGGGCCTCAAGTACGAGTCACATATACACCATATAGGTCTCGACAATCAGCCTCGACAATCGAAATCAACACTCGGACTCGACCATCAGAGTCGGCCTCGATACTTGGCCTCAACAATCGGGATCAATCGGTAATCAGAATCAACAAATCGGCCACGTCAATTAAAATCGACAATCGGCCACGAAATCGGGATCGATCAATAATCAGAATCGGTAAATCGGTCATGACAATCGGGATCAATCGATAATCAAAGTCGGCAAATCGGTCATGTCAATTGGAATTGGCAATCGGCTACGACAATTGGAATTGATCGATAATCAGAATCGGTAAATCGGTCACGTCAATCGGAATTGATCGATAATCAAAGTCGACAAATCGGTCATGTCAATCGAAATCGGCAATCGGCTACGACAATCAGAATCAATCCATAATCAGAATCGGTAAATCGGTCACGTCAATCGGAATGGCAATCGGCTACGACAATCGGGATCGATCGATAATCAGAGTCGGCAAATCGGTCATGTCAATCGGAATCGGCAATCGGCTATGACAATCGGAATCGATCAATAATCAAAATCAGTAAAACGGTCACGACAATCGGGATCGATCGATAATCAGAATCGGCAAATCAGTCATGTCAATCGGAATCGGCAATCGGCTACGACAATCGGAATCGATCGGTAATCAGAATCAGCAAATTGGTCACTACAATCGGGATCGATCGATAATCAGAGTCGGCAAATCGGTCATGTCAATCAGAATCGGAATCGGCTACGACAATCAGAATCGATCGATAATCAGAATCAGCATATCGGTCACGCCAATCGAAATCGGCAATCGGCCACGACAATCGGGATCGATCGATAATCAGAGTCGGCAAATCGGTCACATCAATCGGAATCAGCCTAACAAAGGGCCTAAGAGAAGGTCACAGTGAGGACCTTCAACCATCATTGCCCATCAATGTGGGCATTTAACCAACATTACTCCCAAGGAGTGACCTACATAAACATCATTACATACATCATGGCAAGATCACATATCTCAACAGGCCTTGAATATACAACAGGTGGGCCCTGCACCTAGGCCTCGAATATATCACATTGGCCCCTCATCACATGGGCCTCAAATACACAACAGGCGGGCCCTACACCTGGGCCTATATTCATCACAGTTGAGCCTTGTGCATGTGCCTCATATGCATTGAATGGGCCACGCGACATGGGCCTAATACATACCGCACTGGGCCGCACGATATGGGCCTAATACACATCACAATGGGCCGCATCCATGGGCTGAAAATACATCACATGGGCCTCATTATATGGGCCAAAAATACATCCCATTGGGCCTCATCAATGGGCCAAAAATACATCACAATGGGCCATGTCAACGGGCTGCACCAGTGGGCCTCATATACACCAAATGAGTGGTATCAACGGGTCACACCAATGGGCCCCGAAAACTGATGGATGGCAAGGATAATATATAGATATCATGGTGGGCCTCACGGACAGCCCAAAGGCCCTAAACAGATGAACAATATGTATATAACCCATACTTCATGGTTGGTGTTGATCTGCACCATTGCAGATGCAGGGCTCGAAGAACATACATCATGGCCCCACATGTTAGATGTAGTACACATGCAAGGTGGGCGAGGTAGTTACAACACATACATCGTGGTGGGGCCACAAAACATGCTAAAGTCAAAAAAAAACAGCGGGCCCCACCGTCTCCATGCAGACAGACAGTTTGGATATAACAAATACATCTAGGTGGGTCCCACATGGGCCCCACCTCTCACGTGCATACACATATCTAATACAATATCATATTATATTTATATATTTATTTTATTATTTTTATTTTGAAAACGTTCAGTCCCTATCCCTGGACAGGGTATACACGCATACAAGGTGGGTTGCCACCGTCCAACAGCTGGACGGTGGAGATGAGACCCATGCAATCATTGTAGGCCCACACATGTGGTCCCTACACATGTGGAAGGATGGTAGGCCCCACACATGTGGTCCCACACACGTGGATGGATGGTATGGATGGGAAGGATACAACTCATGCATCATGGTGGGGCCATACCTGGCACGCCAAACAGATGGACAGCCTGGGTGGAATACAGTACATGCATCATGGTGAGGTGGTCACCAAATGAATAGACGGTGGGGATGCAAGCACATGCTTGATGATGGGGCCGATCACCAAATGAATGGGCAGTAGGATATCACGCCTGCTGCACCGTCCAGCAACTGGACGGTGCAGATGTAACCATACAGCATGGTGCGGCCCACGTAATGGCCCACCAATATAATGCTATTAATATATTATATAGTATATAATATAATATTATATATTTAATAAATATCTTTATTGTGGCAGCAGACTGCCCAGACTCACCGTCCAGATGGATCTGGACGGTGTATACATCATGATGAAGGTGGGTCCCATGTGGGGCCCACCATAACGTTATTTTCCATCCACTCTGTTGATAAAGTCACACACTGACCCAATTAAATAAATAAATTAATTTCATATTAATCCAAAACTTCTGAAAATCCACTGTTCAGAAGTTTCAATGGTAGACATTCAACACCACTGTTCCTTGTAGTGTGGGCCACTTGAGTTACTTGGACGGCTGATTTTTGGGGTGGCCCCACAACTAGAAGGGGCCCACAAAATGCACGGTGTTGATGTGCAACGTACTTCGTGGTGGGGCCTGTGGTGGGGCCCACCGTTCCACCTTTAAACCTGCAGTGTCCAGAGGACGCTGATAGCAACAGGGACGTCCATGTGTATGTGTTTTTGTTTGTTTGTTTTTTTTTTTTGTTTATCTACGGAGTCTTATATGTGGGGCCCGCATTAGACAAATCCACACCAACTACTGGTCTCCCCAGCTCGTAATAGAACTAACAAGTCCAATATGCAATATATTTGCATATAGAAACATCACAACGGGCCTTAACCGTTTAAATCACCTAAAACCACTATTCCTGCATTATGGCCCGCCAGAGGTTTAGATCGGCTTCGCATTTTGGCTCAACGGCTAAAGTGAGATGGGAAAAAAGGGTGAACGGTGTGGATTAAATCCATACATCAAGGTGGGGCCTGCATGAGCAACCTGTTCAAAAGCATAAACCAAGCAATTTTTGTTAATACACCCATGTCTGTCCACGCTCACAACGTCCAGCGTCCAGGGACATTGGATGTGGACGTATTTATCAAGGTGGGTCCCACGTGTGGGGACCACGGATGGTGGTTCCCATGTGGGCGTGGCCCACTTGATCAATTGGTATTTGTGTTTTCCCATCACCGTTAAGTAGGGTCCACATGGCTTGGAAGGCCGTGGGGTCCATTTGATGGACAGTTTGGACATCACATACATCAAGGTGGGGTACATCCGGGTGGGCCACACGACCATCTCATCACACCAAAATAATGAAAGAGAGAGAGAGAGAGAGAGAGAGAGAGAGAGAGAAAGAAAGAAGTACCCACCTTTGATCTTCTTGGACTTCTTCCGCTAACACGATCTAGAGCTCCAAGGAAACGATTCCGACGGTCGAGATGGACTTTGGATGGTGGAAATGGGAAGTAGGAAGGTGGGCCACACATGGCTTCTCATATGGAGGCTTGGACGTTGGGGTCTCATGGTTGCTTGGAAAAATGAAGAAAATGAGAGAGAGAGAGAGAGAGAGAGAGAGAGAGAGAGAGAGAGAGGATGGGATGGGTGAGTGAGGTGATGGGGTGTACTTGTGTAAGGGAGAGTGTTAACTTTAAGGGGGGTGGTTGTACTTGGGGATGGGTGTGAGTGATGGGAGTGATGTGTACTTGATTGATGTGATTGATGTGATATTTTATAGGGATTGCAACGCGCGGCGTTCATCCTCGAACTGAACGCGGGCCCACATCTTCGGGCCTGGGTATCGCCTCGGCGCGTAATACGCGGCATTGGAACCGCAGCGATGGCGCGATCGCTAGGGTACAAGTCTCGGGTTGAGCTGACTCTGGAATACGGGACACGACTCAAGGTTACGCACAACTACCGATAATAAATCGCGGGTCGCTGGAAATCGATCGGAAGGACCGCGGAAGCCTACTGAACAATACAAGCTAGGATACGGGTCTTACACCATTGCTAAGAAATGCGTGTTCCCTTAGAATCAATTCATGCCATCAATCGTAAAGTTGTACAATTAGATCCAAGCTTACACATTGTTTAGGGTTAGGGTCTTAACCTAGAGTTTAGACCACTTAGGTCTAGGATTTTATCCTAGAGTTTAGGTCTAGGCTAGATAATTAGAGTTTGATCCATAGTTGGTGTGCAATTGATTTTAGTGTTAATTCAATAATATTTATTAACGTTAGTGTTATAGTTAATATTAGTTAATAATCATCATGATGATAATTAATATTGTGATCTGTTATTTATGATACAATGATACATTAGTATTTAATAATGATATTATTTCAATTTCTTGTATATAGTAACTATCATTAGAATAGATAATTTACTGATGGCTATGCATTCTTGATATTTGCAAATCCTAATAATGATAGAAATGGTAACAATTTTAATTTAATAATTAGAAAATAATTGTTAACACTAGTGTTATAATTAATAGTAGCTACATAGTAATTATAATAATTATGATGACAATAATTACTATGACATACTATTAAGGATAATATGATTAAACTACTACTATTTGATGATCACAATTTTGTTTATCCTGACTAATTTGAATACAAATAACCTACTAATGGCTAATCATGTCTATATTGAAAATTATTATGATAATAGCACAAGGATGATAATCGTAACTCGAAATGCTTCTAGTTTGGGAAGGACGAGACTCACCTTGTTGACTCAGCTCGATACAACCACCACCAACTCTCTCTCTCTCTCTCTCTCTCTCTCTCTCTCTCTCTCTCTCTCTCTCTCTCTCTTTTTCTTTCTTCTTCTCCTTTTCTTCTTCTTTACTCCTTACTCAAGACCCCTCATCCAGCAGAGTTGCTGGACTCAACCAGCCAATGGGTCAGTGGTCTAACTCGGTCCCAAACCGAGTTGACTCGGTAGTGACTCAGGACTAAACTCCTACTCTTCTTCTTTCTTTCTCTTTTCCTTTCCTTTCTTCCCTAAGGTGAATTGGGCTGAACCAGGCCCCACCATTACTTTGGCCCGATTTTTGGCCTAGACTTGGGCTGATTTCAACCCAGTTCTAGGGCTGATTTCGGCCCAGCTCCAAGGATAATTTCAGCCCAGAACGTGGCCCACATTATTGGTTCCCCATGGCCCATATCAAGGCCCGATCTAGGTGTTGGGACCCAACTCGAACTCGGCCCATAGACTGAACTTAAGTCCGGCCCAAAGAGCTGGTTGTTCTGGCCCAGATCTGATTTTAGTCTACTCTGAGTTGGTTTTTGAAGTGGAGCTTCGACCTGACTTGTTATGGCCCTGCGCTGCATTCAGCCCAGGCTCCAACCCAGCTTTTGTGGTCGTCTTTGGCCTAAACTCCGGCCCAAACGGTGGTCGATCTTAGCCCTGATTGCTGCCAAACCGAGTAAGTCTGGCACCGTGAATCTCTCCCTCCCAACATGCGACAATGTGCAAACGTGAGTGAGATTCGGGCTATTCATCCGGTAAAAAAAGGATGCACCATGGCACAAGGATCAGGCCCTCCTGGTCATTCGGGTCACTATCTTGGAAGAAGAACAGAAGGACGGTGCTGAGTCCAACCGAACGAGTCAAGACCTGTCCGGACTCATCCGTGATTGATGTCGCTGGAGAGGAGAACGTGCACACGACTGCGCCAAACCTCCTTCTTCTTCTCCTATTTTCTCTCTCATTGGAAACATCCAACAATGGGTGCCAAGTCTGACCAGACTCAGTCTAGACTCGACTCGATTCAAGTCACTGGGTGCGGTAGAACGATGGAGAAGAAGGCACCATCGCCAATGACTTCTTCCCAACCACTACTCCTCTCTTCATTCTGACGGCATGAGACGGTTCCTAAGGATACATTGGAGCTTACGGATGCAAGAAATCGAAGGTTTGAGGGTGTTTACTCGATGAGTTTGGAGGAAGGAGAAAACGGCTCTTTTCTAGGGCTGTTGTAGGAGCAGGCGGTGAGATGGGTCTGCACTCAATCCCAACCCCTCTTATGATGTCTTTGGCCCTTCCTAAACCGTTGGATTGAACCCAATTGGTCAGGATTCGTTCTGTTTGAAACCGCCTCGAGTACGGCTGGTAAAACTGAAACCAGCCGTGGTTTCCTCTTCACCACGAGGGAGCCCTAAACCGCTTGCATCGAACGGTCCAGATCTAATGACAGGGAGGGCTGAGATCGTACAGATCTCCCTCACATGGATCGCTGAGCTGGAACAAAAACAAAATTTTCTGTTTTCGAAAAAATGGCAGCGCAAACAACCTTCTTGCGCTAGTATTTGTGAGCAAATGTGCGCACTTCAACGAGTGGACCAACGATGGTTTTGGTCAGCCGTAGACGCTCTATCAGATGGGTGGTTTGGATCCTCCCACTGGGATGAGATGGTGGGCCACATCTCGATCAAACAGGGAGAGAAAAAAACCAAACCGTTTCAAACGGTTGCAGGCAGGGAAGTTTCCATTTTCGGACGAGCGCGGTTCAGCGCTTGTCTGACTGCATTGGAGGTCGGGTGCACAACTTCTCTAAATGCCTGGTTGTTTTATGATTTATAAAGATCCGATGGTCAGATTTATTCTGCATCTGATCATTAATGATTCATAGGGATCTTAGTTAATTCTAGAAGAACTTAATGGTCATTATCCTAATCAGGTGGTTGGATTATCTGGTTATGTCTTGGATTTCAACATTGAGTGACGAGTCCTGATGAATGGTGAATTTGATGATCTAGGGTTCGATGCTGGCAATGAACATTTTGATTTGTCCATCGAGCGATTGGTCTGTCAAGGTAATTGATATTCTAAAATAGAGCTACAAGATGACGTAGTGGTCTATCCTGAAATAATATATTGATGGCTTCATCTGTGGATAAAGATTACTTCCAACAGTCTTAAGGGTCATAAGGTTCGTCTAGATGAAGATTTAGGGTACGGTTAGTGGCCCGATGGTCTAAGTGTGATGATAAGGTGCGGGCTTTTAAGTTGGACACTTTGAGTCCAGCCAATGGTGGGTCTAGTGATCTAAGACCTCAGATTGATAACGTATGGTTCCATCTTTCTAATAAGGCAGGATTTAGACTTTCATCGCCATCGTGATTCTAGCAACATAGTGAGTTTCTGAGGATGAATGTTAATTTTGAGATGAAATAATTGTTTGTCTTTGAGAATCAATGGTTAGATGACTCGACACATAAATGGAGGTTGTACTAAATGGCCTAGATTGATGAATTGAAGACATCTGGATGATGATGTGTAAGGTGGGTCACGCGTGATCCCACGCATGTGTAATTAATTTAGATCTTCATGGTAACACCCGAGTACTGAAAAGTACGGGGTGTTACAGTGATACACCAACCAATCTGATTCCTCTTTAAACCGTTGGTACAACTAGGAGATTGAGGGAAGCGGATTGGCTGGTGTACCTCACACTAGCTATATAGTTGTTGTATTGGCTCCAGCAAGTTCTATGGGTCTAATCATGAGGTATATGTTATATTCAAACTGTCCATCCATTTGACGAGCTCGTCTTAAGTCTTGAGACCGAAAACAAGACAGATCTAACTATCAAGTGGAACACATTATAAAAAGCAGTGGGAGATTTAACGTCTACCATTGAAACCCTTTTTGGGGTCACAGAAGTTTTGGATCAATATGAAATTTGATTTTCCTCTTCATTCAAGTCTTTGTAACCTTATTAATAGATTGGATGGAAACTAAACATTATGGTGGGCCCTACGAATTGTTTAACAGTGGAAATCATTATCTCCGCTACTATTTGTGGTGTGGTCCAGATGATCTTTTGATATAAATTTTTTTGGATAATGCTCTAAAATGATCTCTAAAAATAGATGAACGGTGTATAGCTAATAAATACATCACTGCCGGGCCATATAACTTTGATCTCCTTTGAACCGTTCCTACGACTCGGAGCTCGAGGAGCGTCAGTGCTCATCTTCGCACCACACGTGCCTACAGTAGCTATATAGCTGCTGTGTGGTACACCAGCCAATCCGCTTCCGAGATCGAGAAGCATCAGCAGTGCTCTTTGCATGACACTTACTCGCACCAGCTGTATCGCCAATGTGTGGTACACAATGTTGCAAAATATTGATTTTATAAAATATATTTTAAAATAAAATATAATAAAAAATATATTAAAAAGTTTTGTAAAAAAAGTTTTTGGTTTTTTTAAAGAATAGTCCTACATGGGAAAGTGAAGAGAAAATTTTGTGGTTTATATGAAAGATGTGGAGTATTATAATACTTACACACTTGGTCCAAAGGAGAATGAAACTTGTGTGTTCCAGTGCTACGCACTGGAACACCCGCGTGTGCGCGCTCGCGCTCATGCTCAGGCACAGGCACGGGCTCGGTCTCAATTTCGAGCACGGCCTCAGGCTCAGTGCGAAGGCGTGGGCATTGAGGCAGTGTGGTTGTAAAGGCGCTAGTGACACACTTTGCAGAGGGTCTCTCCCTTCGTGAACCGGAGCGAGACATGTGCGAGTCGCGGTGCGAGTAAGTGGCTAAGATAGGTGGCTGGTTGGCAGAGAGATTAGAGGACTGAGAAAGAAATCCCTCAGTATATATAGAGGGACTGAAAAGAGGTGTTGCGGCAGAAACTGTAACATCTGTGCCATTAGTGCAAAGACCAGTTGTAACTGCTGCATGGCTAGCCCAACAGCTAGAAAACGGCTAGCTGCTGTCTCACAACAGTCACATGCAGTAGTGGTTATGGCTCATGCACAACAGTCAAAAATGGTCATAAAACGGCTAGCTTTCCAATAGCTAGAAATAGCTTAATGGAATTTATGTCTCTAGACCATAACCCCCTTATAACACCCCGGATTTTTTTCCAACTTGGAGATAGACGTCCTTAGGCAGTGGGTCGATCATAACACCTTATTAACTTCTTAGAACTCAATCACAAAGTCTAAAAATCCATTTTTAACCCATTTCCTCCAAAATCTCACCTTTCACCACTTTATTTTTCAAATATTTCTAAGTTCTTTCATAATAAACACTAATCCTAAAGTTTAGATGATGAAGAACAATACTTAAACTAAAATTTACTATAAATAGTGAATACATAAATAAAATAGGTTTTTGACCATTAAGTTTTTATAATCTCATGAAATAAATAAGTTTTTTTGGATAGATCAGCTTCTCCTACCCCAAATTCATATATGACACGTCGCGTAACTCATTCCAAATTGGAAGATACGCCCGTTTCAAGAAGACGGGTGGCAAAACCAGCACCAGGCAAGCGTGAGGCCTCGCCTTGGCGATGAACCCTCGCCCCGCTGTCCAGCAAGTCGGTGATGAACTCGTTGGATCGGCGAGGCCTCGCCGTCTAGTGGGCCAGGTGGCCCATTTTCTGCTATTTTTCTACCATTTTCGTCCGACTTCGAAAAGTCATATCTCCATCGTTATAACTCCAATTTAGGTGAATCAAAATTCAGATTGAAGCTTGATAAGTCTAGTTTCATATAAAAATAAGTAAAAAATATAATAAAAATTTAAATATAGTTAAATATAGGTAGTTGTGACAACTGTCTGAAAATCCTTAGTTTAGATAGCTACTGGTTCTAGAATTTTTAGAATTTTTCTACAACACGAAATCTAATGAAATTTGGTAGAGATGAAGTAGACTTGATGAAGAACTACTAAAAAAATAATAAAAATAATATACTAATTAAAAGTGCCAGAAATGGGCGTAGAACTACTCTAGGACCTTATTCTATCGTAATTAGGGCATAATTTAGTAAAGTACTAAATTGAATAATCAGAAGAATTAGCTTAAACCACTTTTTATATGAAACATAAGACCCAAAATTAGTAAAATTGTTAATTCTATATTGTCTAAAAACCTAGGATCAATCTCTAAACCCAGTTGCTCTCAGGAGCACGTTGAAACTCTATTTCGGACCTGGACCGCGCGTCGAAAGTCCGATGACCCCGAAACTATACAGTTATGACCGCCTTACTGGACTTGACAACCATCTTGGAAATCAAGTCCTAATAGTATCCAAAAATGCACAACTTGAGCCCGGAGCGAAGTGTGTGAGAATCGCGAATACCTTTGGAAAATGGACCCAGATTTAAGTGATTTGGGCCGTTCACTTGCGGGTCAAATTTAAGGTTTCGGACCGTCAGAATTGGACCCAAAATACACCCTCAGATCAGGGAAATTTCCCAGCACGGGTCAGTATACTTGTGGCCCTGATCGAGTGACGACGACTGTTGAACTGAAACTGGTCCGCTACGGTAGATTCATAAATCCGATTAGACTGAAAACTTAACTTGACTTATATCCGATGTCGGGGGACTTACTCTGGACCACATGCAGAAAAGGGGCCTTCATATGTGCTCTATTGAGCCGAAACAGGCGACTTTTGGCTATAACCTAAGTATATCATGGCCCTGGGGCCATTCCCATCAGTTTTAGGCCTATATAAGGGCCTTAAACCCTCTTTCTCCCTTCACATACGAATTTGCAAACCCTAGGAAAGAGAAGAGAGTAAAGAGAGAAGGAAAGAGAGAGAAAGTGGGAGAACGTTCACGGGATTCAATCCCGCCACTCCACGTACCTAACCACAACTTCTGTATCGTTATTCTGGCGATTCCGACTCTGTTGTTAGGTAAGAACTCCTAACCCTAATATGTTTTAGGGTTTCAAATAGAGTAAATGATAATGTAGCTAACTTATTTCATATTATAGGTTGTCGTTATGCCGTAGACGAGGACTTAGTGTTTAAACTGAGTTCGTTACGAGTTTACCGGTGAAAGGTGCGGACTATAAATATTTAGGTTATGGTTTTCAAGGCCTTCAATGTCAACAATGATTTATGTCTGACTTGATTGCTATCACATATGCCTAGATACAATGTTTCCCGTATATTTCATATATATGTATACTATATTGATTTTAATGCATTCTGAGTGTTTGTTTAAATGTCTGAATGAATATGGAATTATGATTTGTGCTTGCCATGATTGTTGTTTGGGTATACATGATTGTTGTACGTGTGGCAACTCCCTTGTGAAAGGATTTGTTATAATACCTGTTATAACTACTATATTACATGTATGTTGATTTGTGTAGCCTAAGTGTTTGATAAAATATCTGAATGAGAAAATGCTTGTTTAAATGTATGTAATGTGGGTGTTGAGATAGGATTCTCAATTCCCTTATCTATGGTTACGGTTTTCTTCATGTAATTTGTCTTACTACTATGTGATTTATGATGAAATGCTTATGTATGCTAACGTGTACTCTATGTGCTTGTAAGAATGCTGAAATGAGATTTATATTTAAATTGGTTGTTACGTGCGATCTAGACTAGCACATACGAATGTCTATTGTTTGGAGTGTGATTTGGGGCTACAACGTAGTCCAGGCAATCGGTAATGGCTTACGATCGGTGACCGAACTATTTCAGCCACGACGGATACGTTCAAGGAATCCGAGTCGTACGGTGATTATCAACAGTGGTTAGGCCACAAGGGGTATGTATGCATTCCATGTCGATTAATACAATGTACACTTGCACTAGTCGAGCTTGTCAAGTAACCCGATTGGCTCAATGTATGTTCACCATGTATGGATGCTACTGTTTGAATCTAAGGTACCAAACTCACCAGTGAAAAGCCCGTTAACCTTGGTACCTCGATCCGCTAAGACTCATGAGTCGAGCATGGTGGTATGGGACACCGTGATCAAGTTGTCGGACTACGCTGGGGCGACAAGCCTCCCCGTAGTGTCCAGTAAGCAAACCAACTCATGAGCCGAATACGGTTGTATGGGATACTGTATTCGAGCTATCGGTCTACGATCAAGTGACGAGCCCGTAGTGACCTCGAGTATATACTAGGACTACGCTAAGGCGATGAGCCTCTCTGTAGTTGCTTCAAGTATAAATTAGGCCTGCGCTGATGGTGACGAGCCTCTTCGTAGTGATCTGGAACTGCCTATCGTATGAGACTAACTAGGATTGACGACCCTAGATGGATCATTGTTTGGGAAATGATATAAGGGAGGTACCTTAGCTTCTCAATCCTGTTGTATGAATAAACCTAATTAAGTATTAGCTAACACAATCATGCACCACATTGCATGTGTTTTGACGAGGAAGTGCACGTTTTGGGAGGATGTCATGCCCGAACGTGAGATGAAGTCGCTGAGGGAGTGTAGGCGAGGGCATGCATCATTATCACATACCATGCTTGCATTAACAAGAGTAATATAGGACATGATTGTTGTACTGCGTTATCATTACTGCTTGACTGAATTGATAACATGTTAACCTTTGCCTTATAATTTCACTGAGTTGATCACTCACTCCCACGTTCTGGGATGGTGCTTTAAACACCAACCAGACCCTGTTGTAGTTGCAGATGATGGCGATGCTTACGAAGCGGAGCCGGACTTTTATGATGATGAGGAAGAGTTCTTCTATATGCAGCTCTCAGGCGGGTCTATGTAGACCATGTTCTGATCAACAGGGTTACATAGATGCTGATTAGACGCCATTACACTTGTCATTTTGCACTTTTGGAACACCCATGTATATTGATTTTGTTCAGTTTTGGAGTATACATGTATATATGTAACCCGGTGACATGTTGATGAGGAAGAGTTCTTCTATATGCAGCTCTCAGGCGGGTCTATGTAGACCATGTTCTGATCAACAGGGTTACATGGATGCTGATTAGACGCCATTACACTTGTCATTTTGCACTTTTGGAACACCCATGTATATTGATTTTGTTCAGTTTTGGAGTATACATGTATATATGTAACCCGGTGACATGTTCATACTCTGGAGACGTACGACAGTTTTATATTTTATATATCTATCACAGTCTTCCGCTTGCGTAATTTAACTGTCTCTGAAGTATGATATGTCCTTGGTATAATCTCATTCATGTTTAAGGCACTAATACAGAAACATTTAATCGTCATTATTTATGTTGCATAAGTGATGCGTTGGAACTTAGGAGTTGGGCTCCTGCTCGACCCCCGATTTTCAGGGTGTTACACCCCTAGCCACCATAGCCTATAAATAGAGGGTCTGGATGAGTTTCCAAACCATCTCTCAACCCACTCCAGCAGACCCATACGAACTGAGATAGCCCTATACTCCTCTCCTATACTCCAGCAAGATAGTAAGGGTTCAACCCTTTGCTTGAAGAACAGACCAACGGTGTGGTCTAGAACAGTTCAACTGAACTAGTGGCTGAAGAACTGACCAGTGCAGTGGTCTAAATCAAAAGAAATTTCTTCTCTTTCTTTCTTCTGGAATTTTTTCTTTTATTGTATTTCTGCCAGTCTGAGTGTAACAGAGTTTCAATAGGTGGGCCTTCATGTTTGCTGGACGCAGACCCGCATCAGGCTCGTCGTATCCTAAAAGCGATTTGCCTATAACCTATCAGCATACTCAATTCACTTGAGTAGGGGCAAATAACGCTTTAAGGACAGCGTTTCAGATGTGCTTTAGTCTATCCTTATTCAAGCTAATTTGACTTTTCGGTTTCCGTATTATACAGAAATTATATTAATCTGTATAATTTCCAACAATCTTAAAGTATTATTTCGATGGAAGCCAACAGGTTTCATCCATCAAGTTGATGAATCAGGACTTTATACGTCTTGATCGGTTCGATGGAACCAATTTTACAAGATGGCAAGACAAGCTGAAATTTCTTCTGACGGCGCCGAAGATCTATTACATAGTAGATCCAAATCTGCAAGTACTACCTGAAGCATCCGACAACGACACACCTGAACAGGTCACTACCCGCACCAAACGAGCTGAAGACGAACTCTTGTGTCGAGGACACATTCTGAACGCGCTCTCCAACTGCCTGTACGATCTGTACCAACAGACGTCATCAGCAAAAGAGATCTGGGCCGCTCTGGAGTTCAAATAACATGGCTGAAGAAGAAAGTACCAACAAGTTTCTCATCGCTAGGTATTTTGACTTCAACATGGTATATAACAACCGTTGCTGCCCAAATCCAAGAGAACTACGGCTAATAGTAAACAAAATCAAAGCAATCAAAATCGATCTTCCTGAATCATTCCAAGTCGGGGCTATAATCGTCAAATTGCCACCAATGTGGAAAGACTATAGAAAGAAGTTGTTACATAAACTGAGGACTACATAATGGAACAAATCCAGAAACACCTCAGAATTGAGGAAGAATCCCGTAATCGAGACAGAAAGAATGATAAAGGGAATGCCTCGTCCAAGGTATATGCAGTAGAGAATACTAATAACAAGAATCCCGAGAAGGACGATTCCCTGAAACCCAATAAAGGGAAATTCAAGAAAAATGCCCAAAAGAAGAACGAAAAATTCAAAAGCCCATGTCATGTCTGTGGGAAAATTGGGCACTACGCTCGAGAATGCCGATATCACAAATCTAAAAAAGATGCAAGTGCAGTAGAAGAAGGAGATATTGTGGCTATGATCACTGAGGTGAATACCATCCAAGGCAAAGTTTCAGATTGGTGGTATGATACTGCCGCTACATTACATGTGTGCTACAACAATCAGCATTCAAAACCTATGAGGAATTGACCGATGGTCAAGAAGTCCAAATGGGTAATGAAGTCCGATCGAAGGTCGTCAACAAAGGAACTGTAGAACTGATATTCACCTCTGGGAAGAAAGTGATTCTAACTAATGTACTGCACGTCCCAGACATGAGGCAAAACTTAGTTTTTGGGGATCTCTTGGGAAAATCAGGTATAAGGGTGGTGTACGAGTCAGGTAAACTGATTCTGTCTAAGAATGGAAATTTTGTCGGAAAGGAATACACTTGTATGTAACAGGATGGTTAAGTTTTCTATGAATGAAAGTAGCACGTCTGTGTATATGGTTCAATCCATTGGACTGTGGCATGATAGACTAGCCCATATAGGGTATAGTACCTGAAGTTCATGACTAAGAATGGTTTAATATCATACACAGATAATGAAACTGATAAATGTGAAGTGGCATACGATCCAAAATGACGAAGAAACTTTTTCCAAGTATTAAAAGATCGTCTCAAATATTGGATCTTGTGCACAGTGATATTTGTGAGTTAAACGACATTCTTACTTGTGGAGGTAAACGGTACTTCATAAACTTTATAGATGATTGCTCTAGATATGTGTATGTATGCCTATTAAAGAACAAAGATGAAGAATTGAACATGTTTAAAATATATAAACCAGAAGTAGAGAATCAACTAAATAAGGAGATAAAAATTCTTCGTAGAGATAGAGGAGGAGAATACTTCTCCAATGAATTCGATAACTTCTGTGAAGAACATGGACTAATACATCAATGTACAACGCCATACACAACTCAACAAAACAGAATACCTAAAAGAAAAAATAGAATATTAGTAGAAATGGTCAACTCAATGCTGATAAGAGCAAAGTTGCCACTAAGTCTATGGGGTGAGGCACTGCTTGCAGCGTGTCATATACTAAACAGAATTTCTTCTAAAAAATATGAAATATCTCCATATAAAAATGGAGAGGTAGAGAACCTAACCTAGGATATCTAAAAGTGTGGGGGTGTCTTGCATATTGCAGAACCTCTTATCCAAAAAGAACTAAGTTAGAACCAAGAGCTATTAAGTGTACCTTCGTAGGGTATGCACAAAATTGTAAAGCTTATAGACTTCTAGATATAGAGTCTAATACAATAATAGAATCAAGAGACGTTGAGTTCTTTGAGAACTCACTATCCATGGAGTCAAAGGATAATGATATCCAAACTCCTAATAGAGAACCAGATAGCACAGCTCCACAGATAGTGGAAGCTCCTATTGAACCTCGTAGGAGTCAAAGGACAAGAATAGATAAGAGTCTAGGAAGTGACTACATAGAATCACAACACATCATTTTCCATCTTGTAGAAGGAGATAGAGAAAATGTTATAAGACAAATACATATAGTAATGACTATAGAAGATGATCCTAAAACATATAAAGAGGTTGTATCCTCTAGAGACTCAGCTTTCTGGAAAGAAGGTATAAACGATGAAATGTAATCCATAATGTCAAATCAAACATGGGAACTAATTAACTTACCTCCAAGTTCTAGACCCATAGGTTGCAAGTGGGTATTTAGAAAGAAATATCACACTGATGAGACTATCCAAACGTTTAAAGCTCGACTAGTAGCTAAGGGTTTTAGACAAAAAGAAGGGATAGATTACTTTGACACATACTCTCCTGTACCTAGGATAACATCCATTAGGATATTATTTGCGCTAGCTTCCATACATCATCTTCACATCCACCAAATGGAAGTAAAGACTGCATTCCTGAATGGTGACCTCAATGAGGAGGTATATGGAACAACCTGAAGGATTCGTTTTACCAGGAAAAAAAAACAAAGTATGTAGATTAGTCAAATCTTTGTATGGATTAAAACAAGCACCAAAACAATGACATGAGAAGTTTGATTCTAAAATACTATCTCATGGTTTCATGCATAATGTAGCTGACAAATGCATATATTTAAAGTAGATGGTAGTTTGTAACACCCCGAATTTTTGCCAACCTGGAGTTAGACGTACTTAGGCAATGGGTCGATCCTAACACCTTATTAACTTCTCAAAACTCAATTCCAAAGTTCAAAATCCCTTTTTTTAACCCATTTTCTTCAAAAATCTCACTTTTCACCACCTTATTCTTAAATATTTCTAACTACTTTATATTAGACATTAATCCTAAAGTTTAAATGATGAAGAACAATACTTAAACTAAAATTTAATATAAATAGTAATTAAATAAATAAAATGGGTTTTTAACCATTAACATTTTAGAATATTATGAAATAAATATGTTATTTGGATAGAGCAGCTTCTCCTACCCCAAAATCATATATTGCATATCAAATAACACATCCTGGTTTGCAAGATACGCTGTTCTAAAAATCCCATGGCAAAAACACCACAGTGCCCGGGCGGGGCCCCCGCCGGATTGGCGGCGCCGCCAGCTAGCGGGCCACAGTGGGCCGAGCGGCCCATTTACTGCCATTTTCTGTAGTTTTTCTTTCAATTTAAAAAAGTCATATCTCCCTCGTTATAACTCCGATTTAGGTAATTCAAAAGCCAGATCGAAGCTCGATAAGTCTAGTTTCATATAAAAATAAGTGAAAATATAATAAAAATTTTAATATAGTTAAATATAGGTCGTGGTGACAACTATCCGAAAGTCATTAGTTTGGACAATTGCTGTTCTTAGAATTTTTAGAATTTTTCTACAATATGAAATCTAATGAAATTTGATAGAGATGAAGTAGACTTGATGATGAACTACTAAAAAAATAATTAAAATAATATACTAACTAAACGTGCTAGGAAAGAGGTTGTAGAACTGCCCTATGACCTTATTCTATCGTAATTAGGCCATGATTCAGTTAAATACTAAACTGAATCCTCAGTAGAATTAGCTCGAACCACTTTAAATATGAACTGCAAGACCTAAAACGTGCAGAATCATTGACGCTGCTTTACCCTGAAATTTAGAATCAATCTCAAAGCCCAATTGCTCTCGGGAGCACATTGAAACTCCGTATTAGACATGGACCGTGCAACGAAAGTCCGATGACCACGAAGCTATACGGTTATGACCGCCTTACTGGGCTTGACAACTATCTCGAAAATCAAATCCAGATAATGTCCAGAAACGCACGACTTGGGCTTGGAGCGAAGTGTGTGAGAAACGCGTATACCTTTAGAAATTGAACTCAGATTTAAGTAAACTGGGTCGTTCACTTGCAGGCCAAATTTTAAGGTTCCAGACCGTCAGAATTTGACCTAAATACACCCTCAGATCAGGAAAAATTTCATACACATGTCATGTACTTGTGGCCCTAATTGAGTGGCGGTGACCATTGAACTGAAACTGGTCCGCCACGGTCGATCCACAAATCCGATCAGATCGAAACCTTAACTCGACCTAGATCCAATGTTAGGGAGCTTAAGTCCAACCGCACGTAGAAAAGGGGCCACCAGAAGTGCTCCGTTGGACCGAAACTATCGCCCTTTGGCTATAACCTAAGTATACCTTGGCCTTGGGGACATTCCCATCAGTTTTGGGCCTATATAAAGGCCTTAAACCCCCTCTCTCCCTTCACATAAGAATTTGCAAATCCTAGAGAGAGAAGAGAGAAGAAAGAGAAGGAAAGAGAGAGAAAGTGAGAGAGAGTGTGAGAGATTGTTCTTGGGATTCTTTCCTGCCACTCCACGGGCCGAATCACCTCATCCGTGTCGCTATACCGGCGAATCCGACTCCATACTTGGGTAAGAAATCCTAACCCTAGTCTGTTTTAGAGATTTAAATAGAACAGATGGTGGAATAGCTAACCTATTCCCTGTTATAGGTTGTTGTGGTGCCGTAGACAAAGACTTAGTGTTTAAACTGAGTTCGTTACGAGTCTACCGGCGAAAGGTGCGGACTATAAACGTTTAGGTTATGGTTTTCAAGGCTTTCAATGTCGGCTAATGATTTATAACTGATTTGGGTGTCATTTCACATGCTAAATGCGAAGATTCCTTTGCTTTACAGATATATATGAACTATGTGGAGTATAGTGCACTCCATGTGTTAGTTGAAATGATTGAATGCGTATAGAATTTGGATTCGTGTTTGACATGATTATCCGTTGTGGATATAGGGTTGTTGTATGTGCGACAACCCCTTCGCGAAAAGGTTTGCCCTAATACATGTTATGGCTAACATACGTCATGTATGTATAGTGTGTAGTCTAAGTGCTTGTTGAAATGTTTGTATGAGTATGGAATTATGATTTGTGCTTGCCATGATTCATGTTTGAGGATATATGATGGTTGTACGTGTGGCAACTCCTATGTGGAAGGATTTGCTACGATATACGTTTTAACTAATTTATTACATGTATGTAATATGTGTAGTCTAAGTGTTTGATAAAATGCTTGCATGTAAAAATGCTTGTTTAAATGCATATGATGAGGGTGTTGAGATAGGATTCTCAATTCCCTTACTATGGTTATAGTATCCTCTATATAACCTATCTTACTATTATGGGCTGTATGAATGAAATGTCTGCGTATGATAATGGTGTAGTATGTGCTTGTCAAATTGCTCAAGTAAGATTTATATCTGATTTCAGTTGTCACATGCTAATTTGGATTACTATATGTGAATGCTGTTGTTTGGAATGTGTTTGGGGCTACGTTGTGGTCCAGGCAATCGGTAATGATTTACGACCGGTGGCTGAACTGTTTTAGCCATGACAGATGCGTTCGACGAATCCAAGTCGTACGTCGCTTGACGACAGTGGTTAGGCCACGCGGAATGCTTATGCACTCCATGTCGATTAACTCTACGTGCGCTCGTACTAGTCGAGCTTGTCAAGTAACCCGATTGGCCTAATGTATGTTCACCATGTATGGACGCTACTGATTGAATCTAAGGTACCAAACTCACCAGTGAAGCCTGTTTAACCTTGGTTCCTCGATCTGCTAAGACTCATGAGCCGGATATGGTGGTATGGGACACCGTGGTCGAGCTGTCGGCCTACACTGGGGCGACGAGCCTCCCCGTAGTGACCAGTGAGCAACACCGCCTCGTGAGCCGAATACGGTGGTATAGGATACTGTATTTGAGCTGTCGGCCTACATTGATCAGGTGACGAGCCCTTTGTAGTTGTCACGCCCCAAACTCGGAAACCGGGCTCACAAAATTCCCGATTGCCAAATCCGACGCCGACAGCCTCCGTAGTACCCAATTCTCGGATCCCAGCGTCCATACGCCTGATTCCGATCCTAGGATCCTACAAGGAGGATTTTCAGTATGATTTTTTTTTTTTGTAATGGAGCATAACCATAAGCATACCCAAATCATAAAGGCAAGATCATCATCACATATCCACTAATATAATCATTTGAATATAATGCTTGAAAGGGAAATACATATATCGAATTCAAAGCTCCAGAGGATAGCTGCACCCTCCAAGCTCCACGCTGCTACAACCTAACGCCACCTGCACGCATCTATCGTGCATAAGCTTTAAAAAACTTAAAGGGTGGTGAGAGTGTGTGCACAAGATAAGTGCCAAGTATACCATAAAGCCCATAAATCATACATCATCGGAATAAGCGGAAATACTAATAAGATCATAAATCATACGATATCAAAGTAAGCGGATATATACTGGTAAGTCCATGAATGCTATCAACCGTACCAAGGCTATGCGATGCAAAACATAATAAGACAATAATAATTGCTGATGATGCGATGCAATATGTAAATCCTAACGAGCCACGAATACCATCAACTCCATCTAGGCCATATAAGTGTAAAAACATAGTAACCCAAAATGCTAAGTACTGCGGATGCAATGTAATATGCGGTGCGAATGAAATGACCATGCAGGAATGTGAAGTCGAGATGATAGTACGTAGTATCGCAGACTACGAGGTCCACCACAATGGACTTCTATCCAAACCAGTCCCATACCTAAATTGGATAGTCAGACTCAATGTGGTAAACCCCTGATCACAGGTTAGTCGCGCGCCCAACCAAAATCCTGGCCATACGAATGTACACGTAACAAATAGTTACGCACCACCAGCCCTAGTGGATAGTGAATGAATGAATGAATGGATATGCAATTCCTGCTCGATAAGTCCACATCTCAGTACGGTTGCTCTCTGGGGAAATCACCAGGGTCTATTACACTCGACACCGACTGCTTCCTCCCTAGCTGCACAGCCCCGCGAGTGGAAGAGACCTCACTATCCACCTAGCCAGCAGTCTGCCAATACCTACTCGGCTCGTAGATAGCGGACCCATTTACGAGCTGGTCATACTCAGCCTAGCTTATAGCCCCCTCACTCGAACGGATAAGGCCACACCCCCCCTCCCAACCGACCCGACACAAGTGGGAGACGCGGCCTACTGGTATTCGGCACTCGGGCGCTCATGTTCCACTTGGTCTAGACTTTGGGGCTTCCCCTAGCCTCGGAGGTTCTGGGATTTTCACCCAAGGACATCCTAAGTGCCCACAGTGCTAGAACCAAATATTTTGGTGTCTCATCTAGCTATCCACGATGTGCCTGTGGAGGCCACGGCCCTGATGTCGCTAGGACGTACAATGATCAAGTCACACATATGCGAGATGCATGAGTCACACTATCCAATCATGCAGCAATCCTGCGCGTACTGCGCGATAATGTGGGGTACTCCGTCTCATAAAGAATCCCGTAAATGGTCTGTCCAATGGCGTATGCTATGATCAAAATTCCTCATATCAGGCATACATATGATGCGTATGGGCATGAATCATGGAGTTATACTAAGCATGTTATAAAGTGATGAATTATCAACAAGTATGGGCCTATCAATGGGCCCTAAGGAGAGTTACAATGCGGACATTTAACCAACATTGTACTTACAATGTGGACGTCAAACTAACATTGCTCTCAAGGCATGACCACCATAAACATCATTACACAAACCATGATAAAATCACACATTGTAATGGGCCTGTGTACATCCCATTGGGCCTCGACCCATGGGCCTCCAATACATCAAACGGGCCTCATAACATGGGCCGCAATGGATGGGCCATAACTACATTAAGATGGACCTCCTCAAATGGGCCTTATAATATCAAGGTAGGCCTCAACCACGGGCCATAAATGCATCAAGATGGGCCTCTTCAAATGGGCCTTATAATATCAAGTTGGCCTCAACAACAGGCCACAAATACATCAAGGTAGGCCTCCTCAAATGGGCCTTATAATATCTAGGTGGGCCTCAACGGACGGGCCACAAATAAATAAAGATGGGCCTAATCTCATGGGCCATTTGTATATCAAATGGGCCACACCAATTGGGCCTCATGCATATCAAATGGGCCACACCCAGATATAAATGGTGATGATGACATCCACCATTAAAATTTGCAAGGCCCACCATAGCATTTATTTCCTGTCTAATTTATTCATAAGGTCACAAGGACCTGGATTTACAGGAAAAGCAAATATCATATTTGTCCAACCTTATAATCCAAAGGTTTTTAATGGTGGACATTCAATCCAACATTGCTTCTATAGTGTGGTCCACGTGATCATGGATCTGTCTTATTTTTGAACTCAAGCCTTAAATGAGCTTTCCCACATGGTTGGACGGTTTAGATGCAATACATGCATCATGGTGGGGGTCCACCTGAAGGCCCACCATCATGTATATATATATATAATATATATATATATATAATATATATATATATATATATATATATACACACACACATACATACATACATACACACACTGCAGTCCCCCACACGTGGGGTGGGTCCCACC
This sequence comes from Magnolia officinalis, assembly GCA_021015155.1. Taxonomy (NCBI): domain Eukaryota; kingdom Viridiplantae; phylum Streptophyta; class Magnoliopsida; order Magnoliales; family Magnoliaceae; genus Magnolia; species Magnolia officinalis. Next base: position 67,714,368 of record JAJHSJ010000002.1, read on the forward strand.
GTCCAGTGTGGACGGTGCGAATAGAACACATAAATCATGGTGGGGTCCCCCTGCCGTCTAGCAACTGAACGGCACTGATAAAACACATACATCTAGGTGGGATCCATCGTCCACAGCAGTGGACGGTGTGACTAGAACACATACATCACTGTGGGTCCCACGTGGGGCCCACCATAACGTTTATCTTCCATCCAATCCATTCATAAGATCACCCGTCCCTAGATAAAAAAGAAAAACAAATTTCATTTTGATCCAAAACTTCTGTGGCCCAGTAAAGGGTTTCAAGGGCAGACGTTCAATCCAATTGTTTCCTCCGATGTGGGCCACCTGAGCTTTGGATGTGGCTGATTTTTGGAAGGAGCCCCCTACCCTAAATGGGCCAGCAAATGGATGGCGTTGATGTCCAAACACATCACAGTGGGGCCTACGTCTTGGTGCCCACGGTCCCTGGCTGACCGTCCCAACGCAGGACGTCGTTGGCTTCCTCTGACAGACAGCCGCAGCTGCTGCTGCTCTCTCTCTCTCATTTTTTTTTTTTTGAAAAAATTATTTTTTTTTTAGGAATTTCCTAGGTGGGTTCCGTGTCAAGTAAATCCACTCCACCCATTGGATTCTATGGATCGAGACGGACCAAACAAGTTCAATATGCGATATTTCTTGGCGTGTAGAAAATTTAAAATGGGATTCAATGGTAATAACCATTGTTTTCAACTCTATGGCCCACCAGAAAAATCAGATTGGCTTCATTTTTTGGCTCAACGCCTAAAATGAGCCTGGGAATGGAATGGACGGTGTGGATTAAACTTATACATCAAGGAGGGGCCTGCATGAGTGGCCCTCTCCAAAAGCTTTAAAAAGAAAACAAGCTCTTTTGGTTGCTTGTGAGTACACCCACTGACGGTTCATATTTCATGGCGTGGACACGTTCAGCGTCCCTGGACACTGGACAGTTGCCTGTAACACATTTAAAGGTGGGCCCCACTTGGACGTGGCCCCACTTAAAAATTAATATGATATTTGTGTCTTCTCATCACCCAAAGGTAGGGCCCTCATGGTTTGGGCGGATGGATCCAACACGTTCATCAAGTGGGTCCCACGAAGGTGGACGACTTGAATGAAATGCACACATCATGAGGCCATGAACAAGGGAAAGAGAGAGAGAGAGAGTGATGGAGGGACCCCGACATTATGGGCCCTCCTTTCTATGATTTACAACATACATTAAGTGAGTCCCATTACATAAGGGCCCACCGATCAAAATCAACGGTGGAGATCCATTCTCCACCGAAATGTAAGGTCTAGATGACCCTATCCATGCAAGGAAAATAAACATCATGATGGGGTCCATGGAGGATGGCCCCATCATGGAATGATCATGAGGATCAAGATGGGTCATCGACCACATTTAGGGTCCCAAGCGAGATCCATACCATTGATCGGTAGGCCTCACTTTGGCACAATAAAAACATGAAAAACTAGCCTATAGAAGCACCCACCGTTCGATCTTCTCGGTCAGTTGGAATGGCGGTCTCCTTGTGCTTCACTTTGATGGTGGAAGATGAGGTTTGAAGGGCTAGGATGAAGGTTTTTGGGAGAGGAAGTGGGCCACACAAAATCACTTTTCTCTCACATAGAAGGGCTTGGACGTGTGATGCTTATTGCTTGAGAATGAGAGAGATGAGAAATGTAAGAGAGATGAGAAAGATGAGGGATGTGATGGGTGATGGAGTGATGGGGTGAGGTGAGTGATGGGTGAGGTGAGAGACTTATTCACTTTTGGGGTTTGCTTGACTTGTGGAGAAAGAAAGAATGGGTTGCTCATGTACTTGACATAAGGTGATTGATTGATTGATTTGAGTGATTGATTGATGGGACATGATGTAAAGATTCTCTTGAGATTGCAACCACACGGCGTTTCTTCGAAATAAACGTCGGCCCACATCTTCCGGCCAGGGTATCGCCTCGGTGCGTGAGTCGCGGCGTTGGAACCCCGGCGACGGTGCGGTCGCAATGATACAAGTCTCGGTTAAGTTGACTCAGATTTACGGGAAACGACTTAGGGTCACGTGCAAACATTGATTATAGGTTGCGGATTGACGAACTTCGACGGGGATGATCGCGGGAGTCGACAGAACAGTAAGGACTAGGATACGGGTCTTACAGTAGTGACCTCGACCATACTCTGAGACTGCGTTGAGGCGATGAGCCTTTCTATAGTGACTAGAGTATAAACTAGGCCTACACTGATCAGGTGATGAGCCCTTTGTAGTGACTTAAAACCGCAACATTGTATGATATTTACTAGGACTGACGACCCTAGAATGGATCATTGTTTGGGAAATGATATAAGGGAGGTACCTTAGCTTCCCAATCCTACTGTATGAAAAGGTCTAATAAGAACTCGGTAATCACGTTCATCCACCGCATTGCATGTGCCTTTGGCATTGGAGTTGGGCACTGTGGAAGGGGTGCATGCTGCGACCGTGAGATGAAGTTCGCAGAGGGAGTGCAGACGAGGGCATACATCATTAATACATATCATCTTTGCATTAACCAGAGTACTTAGGAATGCTTGATTGTATTTCTTTATCATTACTCATGACTGAATTGAAAACATGTTAACCTTTGCCTTATAGCTCCACTGAGTTAATCATTCACTCCCACGTTCTGGGATGGTGTTTTAAACGCCAACCAGACTCTGTCTTAGTTGCAGGTGATGGCGATGCCTATGAGGCGGAGCCAAATTTTGAGGACGATGAAGAGGCGTTCTCCTATATACAGTTATCAGGTGGGTTTATGTAGACCTTGTTCTGATTCGACGGGATTACAGGGATATATGATTTAGTTGAACACTTTACATTTTGGTATTTTATATAGTTTGACACAAAGCATGTATATATTCAGCCCTGTTACATATTCATAATCTGGGGATTTAAAATCACTTATATACTTTATATATCTATCACAGTCTTCCGCTTGCTTAATTTAGTCATCCCTGGAGTATGATATGTTGTTTTAGTATAATCTCACTCATGTTCGAATGCACTCACAATAATCATCATAATCTATGTTGCATAAGTGATGCATTGGAACTCGGGAGTTAGGCTTTGCTCGACCCCCAATTTTCAGGGCGTTACATAGTTGTATCGTTATTATTTGTATGTATGTTGATGACATGTTAATAATAAGTAATAAAATGGAAGGTGTGACTGAAACAAAGAGATTTCTATCTTTCGTATTTAAAATGAAGGATCTTGGACAAGTTGATACTATCCTAGGTATCAAAATTAAAAAAATATTGTGGGGGTTATGCTTTGTATCAATCTCATTATATTGAGAAGATACTAAACAAGTTTAACCATCTAAATATAAAAGAAGCAAAAACCCCATTTGATCCAAGTATCAAGCTAAAAGAAAATACCAGAAGAACAGTTGCACAATTAGAATATGCGAGTGTTATAGGGAGTCTTATGTATGTTATGCAATGCACTAGACCTGATATCGCATATGTTGTGAGTAAACTTAGCAGGTTTACTAGTAACCCCAGTACTGAACACTGGAATGCAATCAGTAGAGTCTTTGGTTACTTAAAAGTAACTAAAGACTTAGGACTATTTTATTCAGAGTTTCTTGCCATATTGGAAGGATATACCGATGCGAGATGAATATCAAGTGCAGGGGACAACAAGTCTACTACAAGGTGGGTATTCACCCTAGGATGTGCAGCTGTATCGTGGGGATCCAAGAAATAGACTTGCATAACGCACTCGACTATGGAGTCTGAATTCATAGCCCTGTCTGCAACAAGCAAAGAGACTGAGTGGCTAAGGGATCTTCTATTAGAAATTCCTTTATGTGTAAAGCCTATATCGGTTGTGTCACTACATTGTGATAGTGAAGCCACATTAGCTAGAGCCTATAACGGCACATATAATGGTAAGTCTAGACACATTAGTCTTCGACATGATTATGTCAGACAATTGATTCGAGATGGAATCATTGTTATTTCCTATGTGAAATCGAGCAATAACCTAGCAGATCCTTTCACTAAACCTCTGCTGAGAGAGGTAGTAAAGGCTACATTTAGAGGGATGGGGTTGAAACTCTTCAACCAAAGTTCTACCAGTGATGGTAACCCAACCTAAAGCCAGAAAATCTTTAATTTTGGGTTTAATGGATAAGAACAAGTCACTGATATGTGAAAAATTTTTCAGCACTAAATTATAAAACCTCATTGTTCACTCCCCAAGTATAGGGTTGTGATGTAGTAATAACTCGGTAAGATCGAGGTCGAATCCACAGGGACTGGTCGTCACAATTCAAATTCACGATTCTCCTTAACTAATTCAACAAATAAAGGATCAAATTGCTAACACAAATCTATGGAAAATAACTATTGAAAATAAGGAAGAAAATTCAATAAGAGAGAGCACTAGGACCTTCGAATCCACCCCTAACTATCCTAACCCTTGTCTGTTGATTCACCTTGATCTAGATTGATACCACTTAAATAGAGAAAGTACAATCTGTGTCCTTAATCGGGCATACAGACTGTCTAATTCCTTTAAGCATGCCATGAACAACATATCCCATATCCTTGGTCGGGCATATGGAATGTACATTCATTAAAGCACCCTGTTTCTTCCTCTATAGGAAACTTATTCTTGATCAGACCCAAGCACCTGTAATAAGCATCCAAACAACATCCATCTATATACTTTGATCAAGTTCATAGATGGAGAAGTATGGAATTTAAACCCATAAAGCCCACTTAGAGAAAAAAAAAACAAATTAATTAATATTCAAAGTAAATCAACCAATACAAGAGCTGATCAAATTAGGGGCTTCATCTCAGCCCTAGCTGAGAGATTAGTGACCCATAAAATCCGTAAAAAAATATTCAATAAAATTCATAAAATCAAAACACCAAACCAATCGATCTCTCTCTTCCTCCTTCTCTTTCTTCTCTTTCTTCTCTCCCTGGCTCTGGATCTCGAATTCTCTGGATCTGAATGGTTCTCCCACGTCCAAAACTCCCTTTTTATAGCTGCTGGATGGCTGGAATCGGTGGCAGAGTCGTAGAAGGACTCGGAGTACAAATTTTCGCAGCCATGATCGGTGGGCCCCACAGAGGCATTTTCTGGAAAATCCACCCCTTCCATTGGATTCAGGACGAAATTTCAGTCAGGAATGGGTGGTTTTGAATGTCCATTAACGCGGCCCAGAGAAGAATACAAAAAGATCAGTTTTGAACGTCACCGGGTAGCCCTTTTGTGGCCTCTGTATCACGCACGTGTGTACGCATGGGAGTGAACTATCAGCATGGTTTTGTAGTATTCATGGCCCTCTACAAGATGGACGGATCAGATAAGTCGTACGGGCGACGTGTGGGGCCCACAGCCGTTCGCAAAAACGGCCAGCGTCCGTTTACGCGGCAGCGAAGACGAGGACGCGGATGCTTTGCTGCGAAAATGGTGGGGTCCACTGTGATGTTTTTTGAGAAATCCACTCCGTCCATTAGATGGAGGAGGAAATTTCGGTTAAGAAGGGATGATTTTGGTTATCTGTTGACGCGGTCCAGAGAAGCAATCACACCAGGATCAATTTTGACGTTGCACAGTAGTCCACTTGTGGCCCCTGTACCGCACACGTGTTCACGCATGGGCACAAAATATTAGCATGGGTTTGTTGTCTTCGATGCCCTCTACAAGATGGATGGGTCAGATCTTCCGTACATGGCCTGAGGGTGGCCCACTAGCTTCCGCAAACGGACGGCGTCCGTCCGTTACGCGCTGAAGGAAAAGGAAATTTCCTTTTCTTCGGTCAGAGACGGTCAAACCGGCTCTGCCTTTGCCGTGCATAGCTAGTGCATTTGTGCACTATGTACACGCCACATATACAGGGCCGACTATGATGTTTCTCAGAAATCAGAACCGTCCATCTATTTTTCCTCCCAGATTAAGGCATTGACTCCAAATTAGAGGCAGTTCCAGATATCAGGTGGGCCTGAAATGATGATTTTAGGGGCTGATCTGACCGTTGGGGCACTTCCATAGTGATCCAAGAGCTGAAACTTGATATGTACGGTTAATTTATTGCCCTCATCTCATGTATGGAGTTTTGAACTGATCGGATGGCGGGAACCATGTGATTTTGCATTCTAGACCAATTTCGGGCCTCTTCAACGTGCTTTCCTCAGATCCCAGGCGTGTAAAATCTTCATTATTGGTTCTCTGGGGTCCATCCCGTGCTCAGGTGGCCTTGGATCATCAAATCCATGCTTTTAATCCTCTTTTTAATCCAACGCTCATTATTACGTCCTGTAGTGAAAACACGATTAAAACATTCTATTAAGCCTTATCAGGTATGTAAAATTAGGCAATTACTGGGGTCTGATATGTAATATTCGACCCTGATCACAACCCCCAACCAGCATTTTGCTAGTCCCGAGCAAAACATGAGAAAAAATAATTTCGGAAATAAAAGACAATTCCTGTAAATTCAAGTGACTTGTGAACATATAGTCGAGATGTGATCATTCTACGATTCATGCATGGTGAGTGGAATTTTTTTCCTGAAATCAAGTTCACTGTAAATTTCATAAACAAGTTTAAAATATTAATCCATTAATTAGAACAATTTAAAACATTGAGTTCCATGAGTGTATAGTGTAATCTCGGCTGACAATCATTAAAAAGATCCAATTGTCGATTTCATGATATCATTAGTAATTCGTGACAACCAAGCTTGGAACTAACACTTATCTCACAGATTTAACTTTTCATCTTACCAGCCCTTGGTTTTCTTTATGAGCAGTAACGCAAATGAGGGGAATCAAATTCTCACCTATAGGGAGCAAACCTATAGCGAAAACTTGTCGCCTAACTCTTCTTCTTCTTCTTTTTTTTTTTTTTTTTTTTTTTTTTTTTTTTTTGTCAACTATGGGGAATCGAATCTACACCTATAGGGAGCAAACCTATGGTAAAGATTATGTGACTTACCCCTTCCAATTCTTCTTTATAAACTGATGCTAAAAATTTATTTTTCAGGCTGGTTCCTTTCATGCTTAGAGATTACGATTACCAAGTTATCATTTAATATCGAACTGAAAACTTAATGTGTAAGCGAGATCTGATATGTGAAATCATGGTTCAATCAATGTTTACAACTTCTAATCATGAATTATCAATTCAAAATTGACTGTGAAATCAAGCAGATGGCCGAATCCAAGAGTCATAAGTTATCACGTATCTTATAATGTTAAAATCACAACTATCTTTCAAAATTACTTTGAATTCAATAGAAATTCCAGAAAATTTTTTAAAATTTTCACAATTTTTGCTCAAGACCAAGAAAATACTGATTAGGTAACCTAATCTCCCACCCCCAACCTAAAATCTACATTGTCCTCAATGTAAAAGAAATGAGCATGCGATGTAGATGAGATAACGAAAAGAAAAGAGGAGTGAGGGAAAGATAGTACCTGGATGGAGAATCAAGAAGCTCTCAAAAATATCAGCGTAAAAGCGAGTCAGCACAAGAGAGAAATCAGTAAAATAAAAGATCCTACCTATACCACTTTCGCAGGTGCTCTCGATTGCATTTAGCATATGCAACAAGCCTTTAACCCCTAGGTTACCCCTAGTGGACGAGTTGTAGTCTCGTGAGGGTTTGCAGTAATGTTACCCACAAACATTGAACTAACTAACAAAAACGAAATAGAATGAAATGCTGGGTTGCCTCCCAGGAGCGCTAAGTTTAACGTCTTCAGCCAGACAAAAACGGACCATGAATTCATTAATCTTTAAGACCAGGGTCCGCCAAAGAACTTACCTCAATACTGTGGTTAACCAATCCCAGACAAGTGATGCGAGTTCACATGAGCTGTGCTATCTGCAATGAGGTAACTGACACTGTTGTCAAATAATTTAAGGACTTCTGCTCGAACAACTTCCTCCATGTTAAGATCATGCTTCCATTGCATTTTATGTGACATTTCCGCAACATGATCCTTACATACAGTGGGGCACACTCCTTGTATTTCTGCTATCTTCTGTTCAATTGCTGCCTTATATGTTCGAAGAACATTAAGCAACCTGTTCTCTTTTGCCTTCTCAGAGTTAGAAACTGTGCTGTCAGGAAGAGTCTCAGAGGGATGAAGAGGTTCCACTTTCGCTCTCCATTTTTCAGTCTCCAATATAGGAGTAGAGTCGAGCAGTGCATTGACTTCGTGGATGGGACTATCTATGTCAAAATCCATGTCATGTTGTGCTAAGCAGGTCTCAAGTGGATCTTCAAAAGATTTACGGAATGAGTCCTGCACTAGACTCTCGATCATGTCCACTTCAAATATGTCGTCCGCATCCGCGGGTTGTTGTCCTGCATTAAAAACATTGAGTTTAATATTCATGTTACCAAATGACAACTTCATAACTCCATTCCTGCAATTTATAATAGCATTAGATGTGGCCAAAAATGGACGACCCAAAATGACTGGGATCTGACTATGAGGATTCTGAACAGGCTGAGTATCTATAACTATGAAATCCACTGGAAAATAAAATTTGTCAACCTGGATTAGCACATCTTCAATAACACCCCGGGGCACCTTGACAGATCTATCAGCTAGTTGTAATGTTATTTTAGTCGGTTTCAACTCACCAAGTCCTAGCTGCTCATAAACCGAATATGGTAACAAATTGACGCTCGCCCCTAAATCAAGTAATGCCTTCCCGATTTTATGATCTCCTATACCACAAGAGATGGTGGGAGCTCCTGGATCCCTAAATTTAGGAGGGGTGTTATGTTGAATCATGGAGCTGAGTTGCTCTGCAAGGAAGACTTTCTTATGAACATTCTGCTTACGCTTTTGAGTGCATAAATCTTTAAGAAACTTAGCATAAGCAGGGACTTGCTTGATAGCGTCAAGCAACGGGATGTTGACTTGCACTTTTTGAAACACGTCCAGGATTTCATCAAAGTTGTTTCTTTTCTTCATTGGTGCCAGACGTTGAGGAAAAGGTGCTTTGGGCACGTAAGGTGGCACGTCAGCGGCTCTAGGAGAGTCAGAGAGTTTTTGGACTTTGGATGCATTGGTGTGTCTCTCTCTTCTCCTTGATTTGATTCATCCCCAGGTATCTCTATTTTGTTGTCAATCGGTTTGCCTGACCTAAGGGTAATGATCGATTTGGCTTGCTCATGGTATTGCCCTTGGTTGGAATTAGAGTCAATCTCATATTGTCCCTTTGGATTAGCCACAGGTTGGCCAGGGAACTTACCCTTCTCTCTCTCACTCAATGTGGCAGCCAGTTGACCCATTTGTACTTCCAGCTTGGCAATGGATTGTGCATTTGCATGTAAGCTTTGCTGGTTGGCTAGTAAGGTTTGTTGGGTGTCTTTTTGGAATTGGAGAGAACTCTGCATAAAAAGATGGAGTGTGTCTTCAAGAGATGGTTTCCTTGATTGTGCAGGCAGTTGTTGATATTGTGGAAACTGCTGAGGTTGCATAGGAGGATTTTCATATGGTCCTCCTTGTTGTGGTCCTTTTGCCCAAGAGAAATTTGGATGCCTAGACCACCCTGGGTTGTACGTGTTCGAGTAAGGATCGTTCCCAGGTTTCTGAAAGGTGTTCAAAGCATGAACTTGTTCAGAGAGGAATTCTGGAAATGCTGTACCATGAGCAAGATTGCGTAGGATGGGAAGGACTAGAACATATGGCACAAGCCTCGGCTTGAGTTGTTTGTGGAGGTCCATTATGCAACATCAGAGCATCAACCTTCTTTGTCAGGCCATCAATCTTGGCATGGAGATCTGATGTGACTCCTATCTCATATATGCCACCTCTCTTTTGTGGTTGGGAATTTCTTTCACCTCTATCTGAATAGTCCCATTGCTGGGAGTTTTCACACAAGGTTTCAAAGAATTTCCACGCTTCGGTATCGCTCTTGGTCATGAAGGACCCTCCACTGGTGGCATCAACCATGCGACGGTTCTGGGGTGTCAGACCATCATAAAAGTATTGTACTTGTTGCCACTTCTCAAAACCGTGGTGTGGACATTTAAGAAGCAAGTCCTTCCATCTTTCCCAACATTCATGAAAGTGCTCTCCCTCTTTTTGTGTGAAATTAGTGATTTCTCTACGGAGAGCATTAGTTTTGTGAACAGGAAGAACTTGTTTAAGAACTTCCTAGACAATTGGTCCCAGGTAGTGATAGACCCAACTTCTAGAGAATTCAACCATGCTTTCGCCTTATCCTTCAAAGAAAAAGGAAACAGGCGTAGGCGGATCGAATCGTCTGAGAAGTTTTGGTATTTAAAGGTGGAGCAAATGTCTAGGAATTCTTTCACATGATGATATGGGTCCTCCTTGTCTAACCCATAAAAGGAAGGCAACAACTGTATGACCCCAGTCTTGAGTTCAAAGTGTGCTGCCGTGGTGGTAGGCAACACTATGCATGAAGGCGCATTGAATTGGACAGGAGCTGAATAATCTCTAAGAGTTTTAGTTCCATTCTCTTCTGCCATTTCAACTGGGATGTCTTTCAATCTTCTATGGAATGTTCTTTCTATTTCAGGATCAAAAGGTGCTAGTTCTTTATCTAGAGATCTACGTCCTAGCATAAACTAAGTAACAACCTAAGAGAAAGAAAAACTAAAACTAGAATCTATTAAAAATAAGTTAAAACTATGTAAGTGAGAATGGGAAGAAAGAACCCGTAAAAGGGGATGATTGATGTTAAGAAGCTCCTCCTAGCTTTCTTCCTCAATTCCTGAAAATAGAAACAAAACAAATCAGGTTTCCTAAAATAATGATAGAAAAATCCTAAGCAACGGTTAATTTCTAAATAAAAAGCTAAAAAGGAAAGAAATCCTAGAATTAGAAAGTTACTAAATGTAAAAAGCTAAGTAAGTTTCTAAAAAGGGAAAAAGAAATTTCTAAAACTAGAAAATTTACTTAAGAGAAAAAATCGAAATCTAATACTTAAAAATTCACAAGAAATTCTAGAATTAGAAAATTTCTAAAAGGTAAAAACCTAAAAAATAAAAATTAGAAAAGGTAAAGAATTAGAAAGGGATTACCAAATTAGAGGTTTATCTCAGGACCCTACAAAACAGGAAAGAGGTTAATTTCTAAAATAAAGAAAAGAACTCTAAGTTAGTAAAATCCTAAGCTATGAATTATGATAAGAGAGAATCCTAAATTCAATATGGACCGAAACAGTCCCCGGCAACGGCGCCAAAAACTTGTTCACTCCCCAAGTATAGGGTTGTGATGTAGTAATAACTCGGTAAGATCGAGGTCGAATCCACAGGGACTGGTCGTCACAATTCAAATTCACGATTCTCCGTAACTAATTCAACAAATAAAGGATCAAATTGCTAACACAAATCTATGGAAAATAACTATTGAAAATAAGGAAGAAAATTCAATAAGAGAGAGCACTAGGACCTTCGAATCCACCCCTAACTATCCTAACCCTTGTCTGTTGATTCACCTTGATCTAGATTGATACCACTTAAATAGAGAAAGTACAATCTGTGTCCTTAATCGGGCATACAGACTGTCTAATTCCTTTAAGCAATGCCATGAACAACATATCCCATATCCTTGGTCGGGCATATGGAATGTACATTCATTAAAGCACCCTGTTTCTTCTCTATAGGAAACTTGTTCTTGATCAGACCCAAGCACCTGTAATAAGCATCCAAACAATATCCATCTATATACTTTGATCAAGTTCATAGATGGAGAAGTATGGAATTTAAACCCATAAAGCCCACTTAGAGAAAAAAAACAAATTAATTAATATTCAAAGTAAATCAACCAATACAAGAGCTGATCAAATTAGGGGCTTCATCTCAGCCCTAGCTGAGAGATTAGTGACCCATAAAATCCGTAAAAAAATATTCAATAAAATTCATAAAATCAAAACACCAAACCAATCGATCTCTCTCTTCCTCCTTCTCTTTCTTCTCTTTCTTCTCTCCCTGGCTCTGGATCTCGAATTCTCTGGATCTGAATGGTTCTCCCACGTCCAAAACTCCCTTTTTATAGCTGCTGGATGGCTGGAATCGGTGGCAGAGTCGTAGAAGGACTCGGAGTACAAATTTTCGCAGCCATGATCGGTGGGCCCCACAGAGGCATTTTCTGGAAAATCCACCCCTTCCATTGGATTCAGGACGAAATTTCAGTCAGGAATGGGTGGTTTTGAATGTCCATTAACGCGGCCCAGAGAAGAAAATACAAAAAGATCAGTTTTGAACGTCACCGGGTAGCCCTTTTGTGGCCTCTGTATCACGCACGTGTGTACGCATGGGAGTGAACTATCAGCATGGTTTTGTAGTATTCATGGCCCTCTACAAGATGGACGGATCAGATAAGTCGTACGGGCGACGTGTGGGGCCCACAGCCGTTCGCAAAAACGGCCAGCGTCCGTTTACGCGGCAGCGAAGACGAGGACGCGGATGCTTTGCTGCGAAAATGGTGGGGTCCACTGTGATGTTTTTTGAGAAATCCACTCCGTCCATTAGATGGAGGAGGAAATTTCGGTTAAGAAGGGATGATTTTGGTTATCTGTTGACGCGGTCCAGAGAAGCAATCACACCAGGATCAATTTTGACGTTGCACAGTAGTCCACTTGTGGCCCCTGTACCGCACACGTGTTCACGCATGGGCACAAAATATTAGCATGGGTTTGTTGTCTTCGATGCCCTCTACAAGATGGATGGGTCAGATCTTCCGTACATGGCCTGAGGGTGGCCCACTAGCTTCCGCAAACGGACGGCGTCCGTCCGTACGCGCTGAAGGAAAAGGAAATTTCCTTTTCTTCGGTCAGAGACGGTCAAACCGGCTCTGCCTTTGCCGTGCATAGCTAGTGCATTTGTGCACTATGTACACGCCACATATACAGGGCCGACTATGATGTTTCTCAGAAATCAGAACCGTCCATCTATTTTTCCCCCAGATTAAGGCATTGACTCCAAATTAGAGGCAGTTCCAGATATCAGGTGGGCCTGAAATGATGATTTTAGGGGCTGATCTGACCGTTGGGGCACTTCCATAGTGATCCAAGAGCTGAAACTTGATATGTACGGTTAATTTATTGCCCTCATCTCATGTATGGAGTTTTGAACTGATCGGATGGCGGGAACCATGTGATTTTGCATTCTAGACCAATTTCGGGCCTCTTCAACGTGCTTTCCTCAGATCCCAGGCGTGTAAAATCTTCATTATTGGTTCTCTGGGGTCCATCCCGTGCTCAGGTGGCCTTGGATCATCAAATCCATGCTTTTAATCCTCTTTTTAATCCAACGCTCATTATTACGTCCTGTAGTGAAAACACGATTAAAACATTCTATTAAGCCTTATCAGGTATGTAAAATTAGGCAATTACTGGGGTCTGATATGTAATATTCGACCCTGATCACTCATCCATAATAGATAAGTGCTGAGCATTACGAAAGAGGGTTGAGTCTTAGAAACTCTTAATGGAATCCAGTCTATAGGACAAGTGTCTTATAGTAACGGAGACACTGGAAGGATTTCACTTATATGAACGTAGAGATGGTGCCATCTCTCATGAGAGTTAGGATTTTTCTCTCGGGATCGTTCACGAATTAGGATAAGCACATGGCCATTAATTATGCTGAGCAAGATTGTGGGAACTCTAATAAACACATAGCAAATATGTGTGTGGTTTCTCCGACTCTGTTATCTAGGAATAACTGGTTCAACGCTACGGCTACCAGTCATTTCGACAGAGTTTTGAGATACTTACACTAAGGAAAGATTAAAATCAAAAGATATTTTTCTTTATACATATAAGTTGATTATTCTTACAGAAATGTTTAATCAAGAAAATATTTTTTTTTAAAAATCAAGTGGTGGATTGTTGCAAAATATTAATTTTATAAAATATATTTTAAAATAAAATATAATAGAAAATATATTAAAAAGTTTTGTAAAAAAGCTTTTTGGTTTTTTTTTTTAAAGAATAGTCCCACATGGGAAAGGGAAGAGAAAATTTTGTGGTTTATATGAAAGATGTGGAGTATTATAATACTTACACATTTGGTCCAAAGGAACACAACACTGGAACACCCGTGCTCAGGCTCGGTGCGAGGGCGTGGGCATGTGAGGCAGTGTGGCTGTGGGGCGTTAGTGGGCACTTTGCACTTTGAACGTGTCACAGAGGGTCGCTCCCTTCGCTAACCGGAGCGAGACATGTGCGAGTCGCGGTGCGACTAAGTGGCTAAGACGAGTGGCTGGTTGGCAGAGAGACTAGAGGACTGGTAGAGAAATCCCTCAGTATATATAGAGGGATTAAAAAGAGTTGTTGCAGCAGAAACTGTAACAGTTGTACCGTTAGTGTAGAGACCAGCTGTAACTGCTGCATGGCTAGCCCAACAGCTAGAAAAGGTTAGCTGTTGTCTCACAACAGTCACATGCAGCAGTGGTTATGGCTCATGCACAACAGTCAGAAAACAGCCATAATACTGCTAGTTTTTCAACAACCAGAAATGGCTTAATGGAATTTATGTCTCTGAACCATAACCCCCTAGCAACCATAGCCTATAAATAGAGGGTCTGGATGGGTTTCCAAACCATCTCTCAACCCACTCTAACAGACCCATATGAACTGAGACAGCCCTCTACTCCTCTCCTATACTCCAGCAAGACAGCAAGGGTTCAACCCTTTGCTTGAAGAACGGACCAACGGTGTGGTCTAGAACGGTTCAACTGAACCAGTGGCTGAAGAACTAACCAGTGCAGTGGTCTAAATCAAAAGAAATTTCTTCTCTTTCTTTCTTCTTAGATTTTTTCTTTTATTGTATTTCTGCTAGTCTGAGTGTAACAGAGTTCCAATAGGTGGGCCTTCGAGTTTGCTGAACGCAGACCCACACCAGGTGTAAGACCCATATCCTAGTCTGTACCGTTCCGTAGGCTTGTGGGGTCCTTCCGGTCGAATTCCGGCAATCCTCGACCCGTATCCGACGTTTGCGCGCGATCCTAAGCCTAGTCCGGCATACCAAAGTCAGCTCGAACCGAAACTTGTACCTTAGCGACTGCGCTGTCGCCACGGTTCTAACGTTGCGACTCGCGCACAGAACCGATACCCGGGCCAGGAGATGTGGGTCAGCGTTCGTTCCGAAGAAACGCCACGTGTTGCAAATTTCGAGGGAATCTCTACGTCATGTCTCATTAATCAAGCAATCAATCAATGTCAAGTATAACCATACCTCAAGTACAACAACCCATCCCTCTTTTTCCAATCGTCAACCCTCTCTCTCCCTACCCATTCCTCTTTTTCCAAAATTCAAACACAACCATACCTCTTTTACAAAATTTTCAAACAAACCCATCACTCCATCACCTCTTATCATTCCCATCACCTCACTCCCTCTCTCATTTCTCAAATCTCCCAAGCAACCCAAACTCCATACGTCCAAGCTCCTCACTCCCAACTCCAAGTGTGGCCCACTCTTCCCACCTTCTCATCTCTCATCCATACCATCAAAGCCCCATCAACCTCCATCAAAAGTGTAGGCAAGGAGCTAAAGAGGCTAAAGGACCAAGGAGAAGGTCTAGAGGTGGGTGATAGACTGTTAGATTTCATTTTATTTAAAGACCACTTGTTGTGGGGCCCACAATGATGTATGTAATGTAGTGAGGGGCCCATAGTGGCGGGGTCCCTCTATCTCACCGGTTCTCTCTCTCTCTCTCTCTCTCTTCTCTCTCTCTCTCTCTCTCTCTCTCTCTCTCTCTCTCTCTCTCTCTCTCTTTTCTTTTCTTTGGTGTCATGTCTTGTGGCCACCATGTGCAAGGCGATCTTGGCTGCCCAATCGTGAGGCCCACCTTGCAGTGGGTCTGTTGGCGACCAAGATGAAGGAAACACAAATATCATGTTGATCCAACAGGTGGGCCACGTTCGTGTGGGACCCACCTTGATGTGTGGGCCACGTCCGTGTGGGACCCACCACAATGATGTGTTTATCCATGCCGTCCAGCGTCCTGACAGGGTGGGGTGTAGCTAACATGGAGTGCGTGTACTGACGTGGGTGTGTACTAACAAAGCTAACAAAAAAAATACTTTTGGGGTTGGGCCACTCATGTAGGCCCCACCTTGATATATGTACTTAATCCAAGCCGTTCATCCTATTACTCAGCCCATATTAGGCGTTGAGCCGAAAAATGACGCCGATCCGACCTTCCGGCAGGCCATACCATAGGAAATAGTGGTGTTTGCCATTGAAAACCACCTGGATCTTTTTACTCGCTAAAACATGCCGCATATTGGACTCATTTGGTGGGTTTTGAGCCGTACGATCCAATCGTTGGGTCGGATCCACCTAATGCGGGCCCCACCTAGGGAAAACCGCAAAAAAACTTGATTTTTAATATATATATATATAACACAACATCAGACGCTACTGCTGCTGCTGGCGCAGCGGCGTCCTCTGTCGTGGATGGTGGCCAGGCAACTCGCGGCCCCAGCCGTGGGCCCCACATGATGTGTGTTACCATCCACACCATGCATTGGGTGGGCCTCCCTCCTGGCTACGGCCCACCCTAAAATCAGCCGTATTTGGATCTCAGGTGGCCCACGTCGCAGGGAACAATGAGGATTGACGCCTACCATTGAAACCCTTTTTGGGGTTAGAAGTTTTGGATCAAATATGAAATTTGTTTTTCTTCTTCATACAGGTCCACATGACCTTATCAACTGGTTGGGTGGAAAACAAACATTATGGTGGCCCCAGGTACGTGTGGCCTTATCAATAGATTGGGTGGAAAATAAACATTTCGGTGGGCCCCCATGTCTGTGTGATCTTATCGACAGTTTGGGTGAAAGATAGACATTGTGGTGGGCCCCACATGGGACCCACTAATGTATGTATTTTACCCACACCTCTCATCAATGGGGACCCCCACCATGAGGTATGTGATTTATCTATGTTGTCCATCCCCATGGGACCTACCTTGATGCATGTGTTGCATCCCAACCGTCCAACCATTTTGAAAGCCCGTCTCACGGCTTGAGACTAAAAATGAGATAGATATAGGATCAAGTGGACCACCCAGTACAAAGGCAGTGGGGATTGAGCTTCTACCATTGAAATACTTTTGTTGTCACAAAAGTTTGGATTGTTAGGAAATTGTTTTTCTCTTAATCCAAGTTTGTGTGGCCCCATGACCAGATTGGATAAAAAAATAAATGCTATGGTGGGCCTTAAGAATTTTAATGGTGGAAATCATTATCACCACTGTTATTTGGAGCGTGGTCCAGTTAATCTTTTGATACGATTCATGATATATATGAGGCCCATGTGACTAGGCCCATCTTGATGTAATTGTGGCCCGTTGTCGAGGCCCACTTCGATATATATGAGACCATGGTTTGAGGCCCATTTGACGTATTGGAGGCCTTTGGGTCGAGGCCCAATGGGATGTACCTGAGGCCCATTGCAATATATGATCCTTATATGGTTTATGTAATGATGTTTTGGCAGCCTTGCCTTGGGAGCAATGATGGTTTGACGTCCACATTATAGGATGATGTTGGTTGAATGTCCGCATTATCACTCTCCCTAAGGCCCACTAATAAGCCCATACTTGTAGCGTGTAGGCTAATTAGGCCCATCTTCGTTATGAATGGAGTCCATCATTACATAACATGTTTAGTATAGATCCATGATTCATGATCATATGCATTATATGTATGCCGGATATGAGGAGTGACTGATCATAGCATATGCCTTCGGGCAGATTGTGTAGGGGCTCCCTGATAGGCGGAGTTTCCCTACATGAGCGCGTGGTACGCGCATGGCTGTCGCATGACTGGTAGTGTGATTCATACACTTGCATTTGTGTGATTATGATTATTGTATGCCCTAACGACATTAAGGCCATAACCTTCACAGACACATCGTGGATGGCTGGATTGGATACCGGAAATACTGTTTCTAGCATTGGAGCGTCATAGATGTCCCTGGGTGAAAAGCCCTAAACCCAATGGTACCAGAGGATGGCTCCAACGTCGAGACCGAGTGGATATATGAGTGCACGAGGGCCGAATACCAGGAGGCCGCGTCTCCCATTGTATCGTGGTCGGTTGGAAAGGGGTGTGGCCTTACTCGCCCGAGGGTAGGGGGCAATACTAGGCTGAGTTTTACCAGCTCGTGAATGGATCCGCTATCGACGTACCGGATAGGTATTGGCAGACTATTGGCCAGGCGGATAGTGAGGTTTCTTACGCTCACTTAGACTGTACAGCTAGGAGAGCGGCAGTGTCATTTGGAGTGTACTAAACCCCGGTGATTATTCAGACTGAGAACCGTACTGATTTGATGCTCTAGTGAGGAGCTGTACTAATATGTGATGAGGATTGACATGCTTGAGTTGCATCCCGCATCACATGGCCGTGTTATGGCCGATAATATTCATATCCTGCACCGCATAGCCTTGGTACGGCTGATTGCATTCATGTACTCATCAGCATGATTCCGCATTACTCTGACCTTACATTCTGAGCACGCTCGTATTGCGCACACACTTACACCACCCTCTAAGCTTTCTATAAGCTTATGCACGATTGATGCGTGCAGGTGACGCCAGGACGCAGCCGTAGCATAGTAGCAGCTGGAGCGTGCGGTTGAGCTTTTGGAGTTTCCGTTATTTGCATTATCCTGTATGTCCCTTCAGACGCATTGTACTCAAAAGTTTTTTTGATCATAGTGGATTTTGTGATAGTGTTCTTGTGGTTATTGTTCTTGAGTTATGCTTATGGTTATGCTCATTACAAATCAAATCATGTTTGAAATCTCCTTATAGCATCCCAGGATTGGAACTTGGTGTATGGGTACCAGGAGCCGAGAATGGGGTACTACGGAGGCTGTCTGCGCCGGATTTGGCGATCGGGAATTTTGTGAGCCCAGTTTCCGAGTTCGGGGCGTGACACCAGGCTCGTCGTATCCTAGAATCGATTTGCCTGTAACTTATCAGCATACTCAATTCACTTGAGTAGGGGCAAATAACGCTTTAAGGACAGCGTTTCAAACGTGCTTCAGCCTATCCTTATTCAAGCTAATTTTATTTTTCGATTTTCATATTATACAGAAATTATATTAATCTGTATAATTTTCAACACACAAGCCATCTGCTTCCTTCCAAATCTGCGACCTCAGAAGATAGATTATAAAATTCACAAGTGATTGATTGAAAATGACGTCATATTCGTACATGTCGTCTATTTTCCATTTTAGCGGTACATTTGGTTCTTCTAGTATAATTCTTATTTAATGACCATCCTAAAGCGTGTGAGACAATTTTAACAACTTAGTTTGAGATAAATACACATAAAATCTGACTGTACAATTTTTAAGTTGGTGAGCATGAAGCATCACATGCTGCCAGGGAAGTGGATTGGCTGGTGTAGATATGTGTCGTACCGGCCAGCACGGACGCTCCTCGAGCTCGAGTTGTACGAACGGTTCAAATAAGATCAAAGTTACATGGCCCCATGATGATGTATTTATTGTATCCACACCATTCAGTCATTTTTTGAGATCATTTTAGAGCATTTGACAAAAAATAAATTGTAAGACCCGAATCCTAGACCGTACCGTTCCATAGGCTTCCGTGGTCTTCCCGTTCGAATTTCGGTAACCTTCGACCCTTAACCGGCATTTGCGCTCGACTCTGATTCACACGCCGTCAACCCGAGTCGACTCAACCTCAAACTAGTACCTTAGCGACCGCGTAGTCGCCGCGGTTCCGATGTCACGACTCGCACGCCGAGGCGATACCCGGGCCAGGAGAGGTGGGCTCGCGTCCAGTTCGAGGATAAATGTCATGCGTTGCAATTCCTAGAAAACATCACATCAATTCTATCAATCACATCAATCAAGTACCCATCACTCTCATCACTCACACCCATCCCCAAGTACAACCACCTTTCCCTTAAAGTCAACATTTTCTTACAACAAAGTACATGTTTACATCACTCATCATCACTTATCTCCCATCACTCTCTCTCTCTCTCATTTCTCTCTTATTTTTTTTCTCAAGCAACTCCCATGGAGCAATCGTCCATGGCTTCCATGGAGAACAAGTGTGGCCCACCTTCCTACCTCCCATCTCCACCCTCCAATGATCATCTCCACCGTTGAAATGCGTCTCTCGGAGCTTTAGGATGCGTTGATGGAAGTGGAGGACCAAGAAGATCATAAGGTGGGTGATTTTATTCATTTGATTTATAATTTGAGGGCCCACACATAGTGGGACCCATCATGATGTATGCATTGTCTTGAGGGGTCCATAGTGGCGGGTCCCCTCCTCCATCCGTCTCTCTCTCTCTTCTTTGGTTTGATGGCCTACCATTGATGTGGTATGATGATCCACGCCGTCCATTTAAGTGAGCCAACCCACTATTCACATTTGGGTCCACCTTGATGCCCGTTTTCGGGCCAGCCATCGATGAAAGGAAAATACAAATGTTAGTGGATCCAAACTGTGTGGGCCACCCATGCGGACCCCCACTGTGATTTATGGGTTTTATCTCCACCGTCCATGGAGTGGAGTCACCCCAGCCATTGGCTCAAGGACTGGCCAGGCCGGACGAACAGTTGCTGTCCAGTCGGCCTGGACTATGAGGCCTCGACATTTCCGGCTTCTTGTCTTCTTTTTTTTTTTAATATATATATAATATAGATATATATACTATATTATCTGGTGGGCCACATGTGTGGACCCACCTTGATGATGTGAAGATCCACACCGTCCGTCCGTTTTCAGGATGTGGGACGTGTGAACCCCACTGCATCAACGTCAGCAAGTTTTGTGCCCCATCACAGGGCATGTGTTATATCCAAACCATCCATTGATTAAGCCAATAGCCAAGGACGCTGCTGGACACCGTCCAGCAGCTGCAGGACCCACGTGTGGATGTGCTCATCCGACCGTCCATTTCATTTTCATGGATGTATAAGCCCACCATGCTGTATGGGTTTTATCAACACCATCCAAACTGTGTGGACCCCACCATGGCAGCGTGTGGGGCCCACCTTGATCGGATGTGTTTCCTTCACACCGTCTAACCCATGGACGGTGGACGTGAATCGGCTGGAGTGCATGACGAAGCAGCTGTTGCTGCATTTCAGTCAGCACGTGGAGCCCACCTCGCTAAGGTCTGACGTCAGCAAGTTCTGCAGGGCCACGTGTGGATGGTTCCACCTAAACCGTCCATCAATGACGGTGGGACCCACTGACGTGATGTATTGTCCACCGTCCATTCATCTGGATGGTGGGGCCCCTTTATTGTAAGTGTTTCATTCACCGTCCATCTGGTGGAAATCCACCTGATGCATGGGTTTTATCTGACGGTGGATACCCACCTTGAGCTATGATCCAAGCCATTCATCTATTTCGGCAGGTGGTGGGAACCCACCTCAATGTATGATCATCCACGCCATCCGTCCATTGGTGGGACCCATCATGATAAATGTGTTTTGTCCAAGGCCGTACAGTCCTTGGACGTGGATGTGGGGCCATGCATGATGTATGTGTTTTATATCCTCACCGTCCAGAGGGAATCACTTTGATGTACGTGTTTTATCCACGTCATCCACCCATATGCGGTGGGCCCTACTTGTTGATGCGTGTGTTCTGCATCTACACCGTCCAGCAGCGCCCAGCTGTTGTGCTGACGCTGGCCCCATCCTGAGATATGTGTGTATTCAAACTGTCCTTTCATTCAGCACGTGTGGAGCCATCCCACACGTACAGAGACCCACCTTGATGTATATGTTTTATAATCCACGTTGTCCATCTGTTTTCCCTCCACGCCGTCCATCTATTCTTCCCTCCAAGCCGTCCATCTGCTTTGCTATGTGGGCCACACCTGTGATGTATTTGAGCATCCAAACTGTCCAGGTGGTGGGGACCCACCTGCTAATTAACGTCAGTAAGTTCTGTGGGACCCAGTGATGTATAGGTGCATCCTAGCCGCCCTGATGGTGGCACCTGATGTTGGACAATGTTTTGGATGGTGCTGATGCACCTGGACAAGTTGGATGGTGCTGATTTATATGGACAAGGTTTGGGCAGTGTTGGTCTTCATTAATGGGCCACATGACTCATAGATTACTAGTGTGCACTGATACACATGTTACACCCACAATTAGTAAAATAATTTTTGGTGTGGTCTAAGCCCATTTGAGGCCCACCTATGTTGTATATTAGGGCCAATGTGTAGGGCCCACCAGTGATGTATATTTGGCCCTTGTATGAGGCCCGTAGATGCGGCCCACCTATTGTGTATTAGGTCCTTGTGTGAGGCCATGAGCCTACGATACGTTTACCTCTATGTGGGCCACTCCTTGGGAACAATGATGGTTACATGACCACATTGATAGGCAATGATGGTTTAATGTCCACATTGTGACCTTCCCTTAGGTCGTGTTTGACCGATTCTGATTCTCGATCAATTCCGATTAACGAGACTAATTTACCGATTCTGATTATTGATCGATCCCGATTGTCATGGCCGATTGCTGATTCTGATTGACGAGACTGATTTACCAATTCTGATTATCGATCGATCCCGATTGTCATGGCCAATTGCTGATTCTGATTGACATGACCGATTTGTCGATTCTAATTATCGATCGATTCTGATTGTCGTGATCGATTACCGATTTCAATTAACGTGACCGATTTACCGATTCCGACTATCGATCCGTGCGATTATCGTGACCGATTTGCTGATTCTGATTACCTTGACTGATTACCGATTTCGATTAACGTGATCGATTTGCCGATTCGGACTATCGATCGGTGCGATTGTCGTGACCGATTTACTGATTCTGATTACCTTGATCAATTACCGATTTCGATTAACGTGACCGATTTACTAATTCTGACTATCGATCTGTACGATTGTCGTGACCGATTTGCTGATTCTGATTACCTTGACCAATTACTGATTTCGATTAACGTGACCGATTTGTCAATTCCGACTATCGATCGGTGCGATTGTCGTGACCGATTTGCTTATTCTGATTACCTTGACTGATTACCGATTTCGATTAACGTGACCGATTTGCCGATTCCGACTATCGATCGGTGCGATTGTCGTGACCGATTTGCTAATTCTGATTACCTTAGCCGATTGCCGATTCCGATTGACGTGACCGATTTGCCGATTCCGATTATCGATCGATTTCGAGTATCAAGGCCAATTTTGATGATTTCGATTTGTCGAGGCCGATTGTATATGCCGATTCTGAGTGTTGAGGCTAAGTATCGGGGCCGATTATCGATGTCGATGCCAATTGTCGATTCTGACTCCGATTGTCGAGGCTGATTGAGGTTGATTCTGATTCTGATTTGTCGAGGCCGATTGTATAGGCCGATTCTGATTGTCGAAGTCAAGTATCAAGGCTGATTCTGATTGTCGAAGCCGCGTATCAAGGCCAATTCTGAGTGTCAATTCGATTGTTGAGGCCGGGGCCAATCGTCGAGACCTATATGATGTATATGCGACCCGTAGTTGGGGCCCACTGTGATGTATTCGTGGCCTATGGGCAAGGCCCATTGTGATATGTATTAGGCCCATGATGCATGACCCCTTTGATGTATTCGAGACCACTGTGTAGGGTCCACATGTCATGTATTTAAAGCCCATGAGCAGGGCTCACCCGTTGTATATATATGGCTCTTAAGTAAGGCTCATTGTGTTGTATATTAGGCCTTTGTGTGAGGCCGTGGGCCCATTATAAGTTTGGCGTTGTGTGATCCATTCCTTGGGGGCAATGTTGGTTAAATGTCCACATTGTCGAGGCCGATTGTTGATACTGGTTATTGATACCGATTATGAGTATGTGACTGCATAGCATCATGATACATGCCCATACAATCATCTGCATGTTTGTTATGAGATGTAGTTGACCATTGCGTATGTTATTAGGCAGATTGTTATGAGACTTCCTGATAGGCAGATGTTATCTCACATGAGCGCACGGTATGTGCATGATTGATGCATGACTGGATTGTATGGCTCATGCATCTTGCATTGTGTGCCCTAGCGACATCAGGGCCGTAGCCTCTAAAGGCATATCGTGGATGGCCAGACGGGACACCGAAAATCTGTTCTACATGGGGTGCTATAGATATCCCTGGGTGAAAGTCCCTAAACCCTCTTGGTTCCAGAGGTTACTCCAACGTCTAGACCGAGTGGATGCATGAGCGCATGAGGGCCATATACCGTTAGGCCGCGTCTCCCACTGTGTCGTGGTCGGTTGGAAGGGGGTACGGCCTTACCTGCCTGAGAGGAGGGGGCAATGCTAGGCTGAGTCTGACCAGCTCGAGGAATGGGTCCGCTATCGACGAGCCGAGCCCGATATTGGCAGGCAGATAGTGAGGTCTCTTCCACTCACCTTGTTGCGCGAGATGGGGCGGCAATCTGGTTTGGAGTGTAATAGACCCCAGTGATTTCCCAGAGAGGAACCGTACTGATATGTGGACTTATTGAGTAGGAGTTACATGCTCATTCATTCATTCATTCACTATCCACTCGGGCTGGTGGTGCGCAACTAATTGTTGTGTACCTTCGTTATGACAAGGATTTCGGTTAGGCGCGCGACTAACCTGAGATCAGGAGTTTACCACGTTGAGTCTGACTATCCAAATTTAGGTATGGGACTGGTTTGGATAGAAGTCCCTTGTGGTGGACCCCGTAGCCTGCGATACTACGTACTATCATCCTGACTTCACACTCCAGCATGGTCATTCCATTCGCACCGCATATTGCATTACATCTGTGGCATATTGCATCTTGGGTTACTGTGTTTCTGCATTTATATGGTCTAGATACGGTTGATGTTATTCATGGACTCATCAGGAACTGCTTACTACATCGCATCCTCGACATCTGATATCTGGCTCTTTATGACTCCTTATTTGTATAGTTGTTCTATATTACATATTCTGATATTGATTAACTCATGGAATTGTCCGTATTTTCGCTTACTTTGTTATCGTTTGATTTATGATCTTGTTAGTATTCCTGTTTACTCTGAAGATTTATGATCTTGTTAATATTTCTGCTTATTTCCTGTATTGTATGATGACGACATTGTATTGAATACTTGACACTTACCTTGTGCACACACTTACACCACCCTCTAAGCTTTCTATAGGCTTATGCACGATAGATGCGTGCAGGTGATGTTAGATTGCAGCGGTGTTGAGTTTGGAGCGTGCAACGGTCTTCTGGAGCTTCGATTTTTGATATATGTATTTCCCTTTCTGCATTGTATTCAAATAATTATATTAGTGGATATGTGATGATAATGTTGCCTTTATGATTTGGGTATACTTGTGGTTATACTTATTACGAGTTAAATGTACAAAAAAAAAAAAAAAATCTTCCTTGTAGGATCCCAGGATCGGAAATCTGGCATATGAACGCTAGGAGCCGAGAATGGGGTACTATGGAGGCTGTCGACACTGGATTTGGCGATCGGGATTCCTGCGAATCCGATTTCCAGGTTTGGGGCGTGACATAAATAATATCCAAAGTTTAGATGAACCACACCAAAACTAATAATGAGGATAATTATTCTAAATTAGTAGCGCTCACATGATGTTTATTTTCCATCCAATCTGCTAATAAGGTCAAAAATATATAAATGAAGAGGAAAAACAAATTTCATATGGCCCCGTAATTTTTATTATGACCCCTAAAAGGGTTTCAATGTTAGACATTCAATCCCCTACTGTTTTTTGCAGTGTGGTCCACTTGATCTTTAGATTTTTTTATTTTTCAACTCAAGCTTTAAGATGAGCTCATCAAATGGATGAACATTTTGCATATAACACATACCTCATGATGGGATCCACATAACTTGCTAACGTCAATACACTAGCTATATAGCTGGTGTGTGTTACACCAGCCAATCCGCTGCAAGAGTATCGAAAGGAAGTGGTTTGGCTGGCGCACCACACACTACCAATGTGGCTGGTGTGTTGATGTCACCGACTTATGTGGGTCCATCATGAGATTTGAGTTATATCTAAACCATTCGTTTACTTGGTGAGCTCGTCTTAAGGTTTGAGCAAATCAAAAAATTAAGCAGACCACACAGTAAAAAGTAACGGGGGATTGATAGCTTACCATTGAAACCCTCTTAGGTCACATAAATTTTGTATCGATATGATATTTGTTTTTTCTCTTTCTCTTCGTCTGCATCTGTGTGACTTTATTAATAGAATTGATGGAAAGTAAACGTTATGGTGAGCCTACGAATGTTTTGATGGTGAGAATCATTGTCCCCACAGTTATTTATAGTGTGGTCCACTTGAGCTATGTAAATTACTCATATTTGGGAGAGATCTAAAATAATCTCGTCAATGGATGGATGGTATAGATATGATAAATACATAATTGTGGGCCCATGTAACTTTGATTTTCTTTGAACCGTTCGTACAACTCGGAGATGGAGGAGCGTCAGCCCTCGTCTTCGCACGACACGTACCCCCACCAGCTACATTGGTGGTGCAATTCGCTTCCGTATCAAAATTACTGTCGTCTTTGCGGCGCTTTACCAAAAGCGGAGATCACGAAAGGAAGAAAACCTATGAACTTTCTAGCGAGGCAAAGTGCCTTTTAGTTCGTCTCTTTTAGTGATCGTAACGCCGACGATCTTGTAAATATTTAGCAGATGCCGCTCAAAAGAAACCAGAGGACGGGAAAAACGGTTCCGTCTGTTTACCTAAGTCGTTGTTAAAAGGTAACTACTTTTTCAGACAAACGCAACTTCTCGTCAATTAAGGTATATGGCACGTGCAACGAATGCAGAGAGATCAGGGAGCTAAAAAAATGGACGCGGATTTCCTGCGAAAGCCTTTCGCAGGAAGTTCCTGTGCTGGAAACTTAGGTGGGGCCAACCGTAAAGTCTGTGAGAAATCCACCCCGTCCATACGTTTTGTGAGCTCATTTTAGTACTATGGTTCAGAAACGAACCGGATCTAATACCCAAGTGGGCCAAAAAAGTGAGGATTGAACTTCCACAGTTGAAATATTTGTGGGGACACGGAAGTTTCGAGTCAGGGTAATATTTGTTTCTTCCATTCATCCCAGTAATAATGACGGTATGATTGGTATGGATTTCATTTAAAAATAACTGTTGACTTAGAGAGGTTTCAACGGTAGGAATTTTCCTGCCCACATTTTCTTTTAGTGAGGCCCATTTGAGTCTCGGATACTTCTCAATTTTGGACTGAAATCCTAAAATGATCTCAAAAAACGGGTGTACGGCTTAGATTTCTCTCAAACTTCACGGTGGGCCCTACCTAAGTTTCCAGCGCAGGAACTTCCTGCGAAAGGCTTTCGCAGGAAATCCGCGTCCGAAAAAAATGTAAAGAGATTCTGCGGATTCACCCACTTTGACCTACACGCAAAGAGAGAAAATCCACCATGCGAAACGAGCCTTAGATTTGCATTGTTTTTGGTGACATCCTATCAGCTGCTGGTGTAGACATCATGATGGACCCACGTATCCCTTTCAGCACAATTCCCTCACAGCTTGCTTACACCAATGGCTACGTCAAAAGGAGGAAAAGATGTGAGAGTCCTGTGAGCTCAAGTAGGACTTCTTGTGGGTTCGAGTCCTTACCTCACTCCGAGGAGTTCGGACACGAGGTCTTGGGTTCGATACCCTCGATGCCCATAGGTGGTGAAATCCCACCACAGCGTGTGTAGGTTGCGCGTGTAAAAAAGAAAGTGGAAATTTTTGTCTATCATCTCCTTCTTCGTCACATAAGCATGTCATAACTGTAAAAAATTCCTACTATCAGATTTGGTAGGGTATAGGGTATTAATTTAATCAATTAATGTACCAAGTCACATTTGAATAACTGAGCATCACACAAAAAGTTTCCATTAGCATATTAGTGATGGTATTCGTCAATATATTTTCATTCATTCATATATATTTACTAATGAATTGACATTAGAAAACCTTGTTTATTAATGTCCTTACTTTTCTAATTTTCTATAAAGAGTTATTTATGTTTTTGAATTATTCATGGTTACTTTTCAAAACTTATGTTGAGATTACTCACTAACCTTCGCAACTTACTCTTTTAGAATTTTATGTTTCATGAACAAGATCTCAATGAGCTGCTTGAAGAGGGTTAGTTTTTATTTGGATTCATTTCTAATTTCTTTTTTTCTTTATGAATCCGTTGTAATAAACATTAAGAATGAGCTTACATTATTGTGGTGATTGGATGTATTATGACATCAATTTGGTGATAATTAAAATAGTTGGGACATGAATATTTTACGTTTCTTTAATTAATGCTTATTTGTTTTGTTTTAGAATGTTTATATTATATGAATGTGAGTTGTTATAGGAAAAAATGAACTGACCAACCATATGAGACATGTGACAAAGAACCGAGGGAGCAACCTCGAGCAACTTCCTCGAGCCACCGATGTGTCTACCACCTGAGAAGCCGAGCTGAGCTCCGATGAAGGACCTGCTTGTCGAGCTAAACCGACCAAGCTCAAAACTCAGTAATAAGGTTCATCAACCGACCTGACCATCTTGACCAAGTTGTCTACCAACCTCGACCTCAAAATAGAAATGTCCGGAAAGAATCTCGTATCGTACTAGGACGGGATTAACCCGACAAGATCCTAGTTGAAAATCACACCAATAAAAGTGAAATCGGGATATTCTCATAAGCAAATCTCTACTCCAATACAAGCTCTTCTAACGTATCTAACAAATCCACTAAGATACGTAAACTGTCTAGAAAACCTATAAATATACCACCCCGTCTTAGGTAAAGGATACGCACAAAAATCTCGGCTCCAACTACATCTAGTTTAGGTTCATCTACTTAACTTAGCCATTGGAGGGTCCTTGGCCACAAACAGTGCCCCAATTGTCCATTGTTTTCTACTAGTGTAGCTATTCAGTAGCCTACAGGTGGAGTTACGGGTCTAATCAAATTCGAGCGATAACAGTTTGGCGCCATCCATGGGAAATGACAATAAAGCCATTAAAGTACCCCCAAATACCAGTAAAAGCCTGACCACCCTTCCCCTTCTCCCACCTCGATGGCCAAGAAAAGGAGAAAGGCATCAGCTGTCGCCGATCCAATATAGGAAGAACAACCTGCAAAGCCTCAGGCTTCACAGTCAGGCCCCCAACCCGACCCCCCTTCACCAATGATCACACAGAGATCCCAGAATAGAGGAAATCGGCTCATCTCTTTGGAAAACCAAGGGAAGCCTCTATCGGAAACATTGATCACATCATGAGGATACTGAAGAGGTAGCATCCCCTCCCCGACAACCAAGAGTTGGGGGCAGCGACCAAGTAATCTCACTCCTCGCTTGTGCCTCCCAAATCATACGTGGTAAAAGATTGGCCAACGAGAAGCAGGGGTATCTTGATGCAAACTCTGAGAACCACCGAGCTCCCTAAGTCAGATCTGCAACATACATTGGAGAAAAAAAAAAAAAAAAAGCCCCATAAGTCACTGAAGATAATGAGGTGTCGTGAGGGGCAGAGCTGAAGGAAATCTGAGATCAACTCGAAGATATCCAACAGGCCTGCCGGGCCAAGGCCCTTACCTCCACCGATGCCCTACTTGAACAAACCGAGCCTCCGTTCACGGATGATATTATGAAGGTCCAGTTACCATCTATATTCTGAATGTCCCAGATAGCTCCCTTGTCATGCCCCAAACTCGAAAACCGGGCTCACAAAATTTCTGATCGCCGAATCCGGTGCCGACAGTCTCCGTAGTACGCCAAATTCCGATCCCGGGATCCTACAAGGAGGATTTTCTAATGTACATTTACTCGTAATAAGCATAACCACAAGTTTGCCCAAATCACAAAGGCAACATCATCATCACATATCCACTAATATAAACATTTGAATACAATGCTGAAAGCGAAATACATATGTCAAAATCAAAGCTCCAGAAGTCAGCTACATGCTCCAAGCTCCACGCTGCTGCAACTTAACATCACCTGCACGCATCTATCGTGCATAAGCTTATAAAAAGCTTAGAGGGTGGTGTAAGTGTGTGCACAAGGTAAGTGTTAAGTATTCAATACAATGCCATAATCATACAATATCGGAAATATTGGTAAGATCATGAATCATACGATATTAGAGTAAGCGAAAATACTGACAAGTCCATGAGTCAATCAATATCAGAATACACAATACAGATCAGCTATGCAAATGAGGAGTCATAAAGAGCCAAATATCAGATGCCGAGGATGCAATACAAATACAATTCCTGATGAGTTCATGAATACCGTCATCCGTACATAGACCATATAAATACAGTAACACAGTAACCCAAAATGTCATATGCCACAAATGTAATGCAATATGCGTTACAAATGGAATGACCATGCTGAAGTGTGAAGTCGGGATGATAATACGTAATATCGCAAGCTATGGGGTCCATCACAAGGGACTTCTATCCAAACCAATTCCATACCTAATTTGGATAGTCAGACTCAATGTAGTAAACTCCTGATCTAAGGTTAGTCGTGCGCCCCAACTGAAATCCTGGCCATTGCGAAGGTACATGTAACAAATAGTTGTGCACCACCAGCCCGAGTGGATAGTGAATGAATAAATGAATGAGTATACGACTCCTGCTCCACAAATCAATACTGTATATCTTTGGGATCATCACTGGGGTCTAGTACACTCTACATGCAATCGCCGCCCACTGGACGAGCAACCATGCAAGTGGAAGAAACATCACTATCCGCCTGGCCAGTAGTCAGCCAATATCTACCCGGCACGTCGATAACGGACCCATTCACGAGCTGGTCAAACTCAGCCTAGCTATGCCCCTTACCCTCGGGCGGGTAAGGCCACACCCCCTACCAACCGACCACGATACAGTGGAAGATGCGGCCTACTGGTATACGGCCCTCATGCGCTCATATATATCCACTCGGTCTCGACGTTGGGGCATCTCCTAGCCTCGGAGGTTTAGGAATTTTCACCCAGAGCCATCTATGGCAGTCCGATGCTAATAACAGATTTCGGTATCCCATTTAGCCATCTACGATATGCCTGTGGAGGCTACGGCCCTGATATCACTAGGGCGTACAGTAATCATAACATACAATACAAGATGCATGAGTCATACAATCCAGTCATGCATCAATCCTGCGCATACTATGCGCTCATGTGAGATAACCTCCGCCTATCAAGGAGTCTCATAACAACCTGCCCAATGACCTATGCAATGGTCAACCACATCTCATAACAAACATGTAGATGATGCGTATGGAATGTATCATGATGTTATGTTGTCACATACTCATAATCAATATCAATAACCGGCATCGATAATCGACCTCGACAATGTGGACATTTAACCAACATTGCCCCCAAGGAATGGCCCACATAGAGCCTAACATATAGTGGACCCATGACCTCATACAAGGGCCAAATATACAACACCATGGGCCTCGCTCAAGAGCTTAATACACATCACAATGGGCCTTTCACATGAGCCTAACATACATCACAATGGGCTCCATCACCTGGCCCTCAAATGCATCACAATGAGCCTCATCACATAAGTCTCATATACATCACATTGGGCCTTAAACACGGGCTGAATACACATCACAATGGGCCTCAAATACGGGTCGCATATACATCACATTTGGCCTTAAACACAGGCCGAATGCACATCACAATGGGCCTAAAATACGGGCCGCATATACATCACATTGGGCCTCGACAATCGGAATCAGAATCGGCCTTGACAATCGAAATCGGAATCGCCTCAACAATTGGCCTCGACAATCTGAATCGGTCTCAACAATCGGCTTCGATAATCGGAATCGACCTCGACAATCGGAATTGACCTCGACAATCGGAATCAGTATCGACAATCGGAATCGGAATCGGCCTTAATAATCGGCCTCGACAATCAGAATCAGCCTCGATAATCGGCCTCG
Organism: Magnolia officinalis; assembly: GCA_021015155.1. NCBI lineage: Eukaryota > Viridiplantae > Streptophyta > Magnoliopsida > Magnoliales > Magnoliaceae > Magnolia > Magnolia officinalis. Next base: position 67,746,392 of record JAJHSJ010000002.1, read on the forward strand.
ATAATCAGAATCGCCTTGATAATCGACCTCGATAATCAGAATCAGAATTAACCTCAACAATCGGCCTCGACAATCGGAATCGGCCTCGACAATCGGAATCGGCCTTGACAATCAGAATCAGCCTCGACAATCGGTATCGACAGTCAGAATCGATATTGACAATCGGAATCGACCTCGATAATCGGCCTCAATAATTGGAATCAGCCTCGACAATAGGAATTGACCTCGATAATCGGAATCGGCCTTAACAATCGACCTCGACAATCAAAATCGGCCTCGACAATCGGTCTCGACAATCGGAATCGGTATCGACAATCAGAATCGGCCTCGACAATCGGAATCAGCCTCGACAATCGAAATCGGTCTCAACAATCGGAATCGGCCTCGATAATCGGAATCGGCCTAAGAGAAGGTCACAATGTGGACATTTACCATCATTGCTCCCAACGAGTGGCCTACATAGAGTCAAACGTATAGTGGGCCCTTGGCCTCGCACAAGGGCCTAACATACATTATGATGGGTCACATCCATGGGCCTCTCATACATTAGGTGGGCTGCATCATATGGGCCACATTACATCTCAATGGGCCTCTGACACGGGCCTAATATACATCACAAATGGCCACATCCCACGGGCCTTAAATATATCACAATGGGCCTCTCTACCCATGGGCTCCAAACACATCACAATGGGCCTTAACCCATGGGCCCCAATTAGATCACAATGGGCCTCAACCCATGGGCCCCAAATATATCACAATGGGCCTCAACCCATGGGCCCCGAATACATCATATTAGGCCTTAACGAGTGGGCTGTAAATACATCATATTAGGCCTCATACAAGGGCCTCATATACATCACATCGGGTCCTTCCAAATGGGCCCAAATACATCACATCCGGCCTCATCAAATGAGTCTCAAATACATCCAACGGGCCGTGTCAAATGGGCCACAACAACTACACCATTCATCCATCTATAGAGATCGTTTTAGAGCATTATCCAAACAAATGAATCATATCAAAAGATCATCTGGACCATACCATAGATAACAGTGGTGATAATGATTTCCACCGTTAAAACTCCACAAGGCCCACCATAACGTTTATTTTCCATCCAGTCAGTTCATAAGGTCACAAAGACCTGAACTGAGAGGAAAAACAAATATCAGATTGGTCCAAAACTTCTGTAACCCAAAGGGGTTTCAATGGTATACATTCAATCCCACTGTTTCTGCAGTGTGGTCCACTTGATACTAGATCTGTCTTATTTTTAATCTCAAGCCCTAAAATTATCTCTCAAAATGGTTGGACGGTGTAGATACAACACCTGCATCATGGTGGGTGGTCAGACGGTGCAGCTGCATCATGGTGGGACCGCACATGGCATCCTACTGCTGGACTGCTAGGCCAACAACCCAACGTCCAGCAGCTGGACGATATGGATACAAAACATGCATTATGGTGGGGTCCACGAGCGTGGATAAAACACTTAGATCACAGTGGATCCCACGTCCTCAGATGGACGGTGTGCAATACATACATCAAACGGGACCCACAAAAATTGTCGATGTCATGCAGTGGGACCCACTGCTGGATGGTTGGATAACAAATACATCAGAGGTGGGTCCCACATAACTTGCTGACAAAATACAACCACTATATGGTTAGTGAAAGGTACTCCAGTCAAACTGCTTCCCACCGTCCAATCCCTGGACGGTGAGGATACAACACATCCATCATGGTAGGCCCCACACTCCACATGTGTACAATGTGCAGGGTGGGTCCCACCTGCTGGCAAAACAGGCAGACGGTGTGGGTATGACACATACCACATCATCAGGCCCCAGAACTTAGTGACGTTAAAGCAGCAGGAGCTGCATGATGCGTGGGGCCCACAGAACTTGCTGACGTTATACGATAATGGGTCCCACCTGGCAAAATAGACGGACGGTCTGGATATATAGTAAAAACATCATGGTGCGTACCACCATCCAACAGCTGGACGGTGGATACAACACATACATCAATGTAGGCTCCACCGTCCAGGGACGGTGGATGGTTATGGATGAAATGCAAATGTTAGGTGGGTCCACACGTGTGGCCCACCATAAAATTATATTAATATATATATTATACATATTATATTAATATATATCATATATTATATATTATACATATTATATTAATATATTAGAGAGACGAATGTGAGAGAGGAGGGACCCTGCCACTATGGGCCCTCCCTATACATTGCATACATCAAGATAGATCCCACCACCTGTGGGCCCTCTAATCATCACATCCAAACAAAAAAAATCACCCACCTTTGATCATGGACTTCTCCTTCCATCAACGCATTCTAGAGCTCCAATGGATGAGATTCAACGGTCAAGATTAGTTTTGGAGGGTGGGGATGGGAGATAGGAAGTGGGTCACACAAAGTTCTCTTGGTGCTTAGAAATGCCTTGGACGTTGGCTTCTCTTGGGAGTTGCTTGAGTGAAGAGAGAATGAGATGGGATGATAAGGGATGGGTGGAATGGGTGTTGTAAGGAAGGGGATGGAGGGGTATGGGTTTGTTTGAAATTTGTGTAAAAGAGGGATGGGTGGGGAGAGAGAGAGTTGACTTGTGAGGGGGTGAGGTGGCATAGGGTATGGGTGATGTACTTGAGATAGGGTGTGTACTTGATTGATTGATTGATGAGACATGTTGTAGAGATTCTCTCAAAATTCGCAACACGCGGCGTTTCTTCGGAATGAATGCGGGCCCACATCTTCTGGCCCTGGTATCGCCTCGGCGTGCGAGACGCAGTGTAACGCCTAGAAAATCGGGGGTCGAGCAAAGCTCAACTCCCAATTTCCAACGCATCACTTATGCAACATAGATAATGATGATTAAATGTTGTCCACATTAGTGCATTTAAACATGAGTGAGATTATACTAAATCAGCATATTATACTCTAGAGTTAATGTAATTAGGCAAGCAGAAGACGGAGATAGATATATAAAGTATATAAGTGTTTCACAACCTCCAGAGTATGAATATGTTACCAGGCTGAATACATACATGTATGGTTCCAAAATTTATAAAATATCAAAGTATAAATGTCCAGCTAATAACTATAACCCTATAATCCCGTTGAATCAGAACAAGGTCTATGAAGACCCGCTTGATAGCTGAACGTAGGATAATTCTTCCCCCTCGTCTGAGGACTTCATTTCAGCTGCATAGACTCCGACATCACCTGCATTTACAATAGAGTCTGGTTAGTGTTTAAAAACACCATCCCAGGTGGGAATGAGTAGCTAATTCAGTGAAACTATAAAGCAAAGGTTAACATGTTAACAATTCAGTCAAGCAGTAATGATAAAACAATATAGCAATCATGTCTTAAGTACTCTTGTTAATGCAATAATGGTATGTGACAATGATGTATGCCCTCGCATGCACTCCCTTAGCGATATCATCTCATGATCACGCATGCAACACTCCCGGTAAACGTGCATTTCCTCGCCAAAGCACATGCAATGCGGTGCATGATCGTGTTAGCCAAGTTATTATTTAGGCTTATTCATACAGCAGATTCGGGAAGCTAAGGTACCTCCCTTTATATCATTTACCCAAACAATGATCCATCTAGGGTCGTCAATCCTAGCTTATCACATATGATAGGCAAGTTCAGGTCACTACGGAGAGGCTCGTCACCTTAGCGTAGGCCTATTTTATACTCGAGGTTACTCCACTGACGCACTACCAACTGACAGTCTATTTTCAAAGGCTTATCACTAACCCGACTGGGGACCACAGCCAGGTTGCGCTGAGGTAAGCCTCGTTTATACTCGAGGTCACTACGGGAAGACTTGTCACCCTAGCGTAGGCCGACAGCTCTAATTCAGTGTCTCATACCACCGTATTCGGTTCACCAGTTTGGGTTGCTCACTGGTCACTACGGGGAAGCTCGTCACCCCAGCATAGGCCGACAGCTCGACCACGGTGTCCCATACCACCATGCCTGGTTCATGAGTCTTAGCGGATCATGGTACCATGGTTGAAATGGGCTTTACATTGGTAAGTGGTACCTTAGATTCAAGTAGTAGCGTCCATACATGGTAAACACACAATGGGCCAATCGGTTTATTAGACAAGTTCGACTATTACGAGCATACGCTGAATTAATCGACATGGTACCACTGTCGACGATCCTCGTAAGACTCGGATTCACCGAACGCATCAAATGTAGCGAGACTAATTCGGCCCCCAAATAAGAATTGTTACCGATTGCTTGGACTACGTAGTAGTCCCAATCATACTCAAATGCAGCATGTGAAAACATGTGATAATCGTATAGGCATTTAAAAAACAATCTAAGTACAACAGTCATTTGAGCATTTTATCAACATATTGAACATGCTACCGAACATTTCAATTCATCTATAAATTGCATAGTTGAAATTAAGATTACATGAATGAAATTATACATATAGATAAGGTAATTGAGATTTCTATCTCAACACCCTTAATAAATACAATTCATCGGACAATTTCTCATTCAGACATTTAATCAAACACTTAGACTACACGTTACCACATATATGAACTAAATTAGTTATAACATATATTATGGCGAATCCTTTCACAAAGGAGTTGTCATATATACAACAATTATGTATTCTAGGTTAATAGTCATGGCAAGCACAAATCATGATTTCATATTCATTCGAACATTTCAACAAACACATGGAATGCATCATATGTTCACATAGTTCACACACATATATAAATTATCGAATACATCGTAACTAAGATCATATGGCAGCAATCATTTTAGACATAAATCATTAGCTGACATTGAAAGCCTTGAAAACCATAACCTAAGCGTTTATAGTCCGTACCTTTCATCGAATTGCTCGTTACGAACTCGATTCATACACTATCACCGTCTACAGCACAACGACTACCTAAATCATGAAATAGGTTAGCTATTTCACTGGTTCCTCTATTTAGATTCTTAAAACAAGATTAGGGTTAGGATTTCTTACCCAAATCGAAGTTCGATTCGACGGTGTAGCTAGATGTAGAGGCGTTTCAACACATGGAGTAGCAGGAAGGAACTACGGCAGCAAACTCTAAAGACCTCCCTTCGACCTTCACTCCTTTCTCCCCTTTTCTCTCTTCTCTCTCTTAGGGTTTGGACAAAATCGTATGGAATAGAAATAGGGTGGGTTTAGGCCCTTATATAGGCCTAAAACTGATGGTAATGACCCCAGGGTCATAGTATACTTAGGTTATAGCCAAAAGTCAACTGTTTCAGGCTAACGGAACTCATCTAGAGGCCCATTTCCTGCATACGGTCTGGGGAAAGTTCTCTAACATCGGATCTATGCCAGGTTACAGTTTCGATCCGATCGGATCAGTGGATTGACCGTGGAGGACCTGTTTCGGTGCAACGGCTATCGACACTCGATCAGGCCACAAGTACACTGACATGTGTTGGAAATTTTCCTTGATCCGAGGGTGTAGTTAGGTCAGAATCTAACGGCTTGAAACCTTAAATTTGACATGCAAGCAAACGGCCCAAATCACTTAAGTTTTAGTTCATTTTCTAAAGATATTCACGTTTCTCACACACTTCGCTCCGGGCTCAAGTTTTGCGTTTCGGGATACTATTTGGACTTGATTTTCAAGATGGTTGTTAAGCCCAGTAAGGTGGTCATAACTGTATAGTTTTGCAGTACTCGGACTTTCGACGAGCGGTCCAGGTCCGATATGGAGTTTCACTGTGCTCCCGAGAGCAACTGGGTTTTGAGATTGATCCTAGATTTCTAGGTAATGTTGGGTTAGCGATTCTAATGGTTTTGGGACTTGCAGTTCGTATAGAAAATGGTTCAAGCTAAATCCATCAATTATTTAGTTTAGTACTTGACTAAATTCCGCCCTAATTATGACAAAATAAGGTCATAGGGTAGGAGAAACTGATCTTTCCAAATAACATATTCATTTTGTGAGATTCTATAAGGTTAATGGTCAAAAGCCCATTTTATTTATGTATTTACCATTTACAGTAAGTTTTTGGTTGAAGTATTGTTATTCATCATTTAAACTTTAGGATTAGTGTCTAATGTGTGAGTACTTAGAAAAATTTTAAGAACAAGGTGGTGAAAGGTGAGATTTTGAAGGAATGGGTTGAAAAGGAGATTTGAGACTTTGGGATTGAGTTCTGAGAAGTTAATAAGGTGTTATGTCGACCCATTGCCTAAGGACGTCTATCTCCAAGTTGACAAAAATCTGGGATGTTACAATTTACCCTCAAAAATAATTTCATCCTCGAAATTAGCTAAGGGTAATAAGTAAGGATTTTATTATTTCATTTGTCTAAGTTTTGTTGATTTCAAGTTTATATGCGTGGTAGGGCATATACTATCTATGCTAGTCTGGCTCATTTTAGTCTACCTCCCTTAAAACTTTTTTGCCCTGTAATTGGCTAAGGCTTCTATTGGGTTCGTATCCAATGAGCACATTTGTAGATATACTGACCTCGTCTATTGTAATTCAGCTCGTACCCATTGTTGGGCCTATTCTTTAATATGAATTGGTTTAACACTTGAACCCTAATTGTTTTACTTCAATGACTTCATTATTGACATTCTAATGAAAATTTGAATCTTATTTAGTGACCTAACCTTACGTATAACTTGGCTCAATTTCCTTCGATCCTGGGCCAGTGGGGCAGGGGCCCACCACGCTTCCGCTGCACCACTTTGATCAAACGGATGTATTAGGCGACCTAGTTAGATTGAGCTCATAATGTTCTACCCCCCTTAAAAATTATTTTTACTCTCAAGGCTCAGGAATCTATGTCTTGATCCGTATGTCGGAACAAGGTGTAATTTAGGACCTATCCTTGGCATGAAATGGGAAACGATCTCTCAATACATTGGTCTTCCTTTCATCGATGATGTGCATTATGTCATTGATACCTATGGTTATAGAAATGAGCTAAAAATGATGGGTGTTATGGTTGATTTCAGGGACGGGTGTGAGTTTGTGGCAAGATGCCTAATTCTACCAAAGAAGGACTTTTGCCACGGTCCCGACTTACCTTCTTTAATCATGTTCAGTTCAATACCGTAAGATAGTCTATACATTATTAGTACATAAGAAATTTAGACAAAATAGGTTAATGGGCAAACTATCTTTCTAAGTTCATATGCACAATATGTATGCTAGAATGGTCTGTGATTCGGGACCTAATTCCTAACTGTCTATTGCCCATTTGAGGAATTTCTTGGGCCTACAGAAAAAAAAAATCCCTATTGGTTATATGTTCTTAACACTTCTCAAAGGTGAAGTAATAAACTTTTGGTTGTAAGTGGTCGGGCCAACACGGAAGGAGGGTTGTGTAGTGGGTCTGAGCTGGATACATAGACCTTCTACCTAGCTATGACAGAAATTTTTTTGTATCAGTTCTTAATCCTAGTTGATCTCGATCTTCTACTTGATCAGAGCATTGAGTTCATTGGTAACTACCAGGATAGAGAATTCGATTCAAACCTCGAATACTTCTTATATATATATATATATATATATATATATATATATATATATATATATATAGTTTCTCTACACCGTGTTCCCGATTGGAATAAGTCTTTAGGAAGGCAATTCTAAGGGGTGTATTGATTTGACCTAACGTTAAATCCAAGAGATATATAAAATTTCTCTGAGCGTGAATAGTTTCTAAGTCAGACAAGCTTCCTAAGAGTTACTAAAGAAGCCTATAAGTATCAAGGGGATCCAACGAAAGAATGAGGTCTCACTCCAACCTAATCAAGTCGACTAACTAAGTCTATCATTCATTTATCCTAGCATAATCAATCTTTTACATTCCTTAGGATAACTAGTAGCCTAGTCTTAATTTAGGAGTAGCGGTAATCCAATAGTTGCAATCCAAAGTCTATGCTCATACGCTAGATGATTTCGTACCATTTCTAATACAGGAAATTATTTTATCGCTTAGGGTCAAAAGTTGTCTGATTGGAATTTAGTTGCCCAAACTTGAATTTAACTACGCTCAAGAACTTCACATATGCCCATACCAGCTAGAGAGGTCCTAGGGTTCAAGTTATTAATTTATTGGGTTTCCTATACTATCAGATTTTATATAATCTTCATTCCCAAGGTCCTAGGGTAGTTTTATACCCTTTTCTGGCACTTTTAGTTAGTATATTATTTTAATTATTTTTCTAGTAGTTCGTCATCAAGTCTACCTCATCTTCATCAGATTTCATTATATTTTATGTTGTAGAAAAATTCTAAAAAATTTTAGAAGCAGCAGTTGTCCAAACCAATGATTTTCAGATAATTGTCCAAACCAAGTAAATAATTTTAGAATTGTCCAAACCAAGTAAATGATTTTCAGATAATTGTCCAAACCAAGTAAATAATTTTAGAATTTTTAGATAATTTTAGAATTGTCCAAACTAAGTAAATAATTTTAGAATTGTCCAAACCAAGTAAATAATTTTAGAATTGTCCAAACCAAGTAAATAATTATTTAGAATTGTCCAAGTAAATAATTATTTAGAATTGTCCAAACCAAGTAAATAATTATTTAGAATTGTCCAAACCAAGTAAATAATTTTAGAATTGTCCAAACCAAGTAAATAATTTTAGAATTGTCCAAACCAAGTAAATAATTTTCAAATAATTGTCCAAACCAAGTAAATAATTTTACAATTGTCCAAACCAAGTAAATAATTTTCAGATAATTGTCCAAACCAAGTAAATAATTTTAGAAGCAGCAGTTGTCCAAACCAATGATTTTCAGATAATTGTCCAAACCAAGTAAATGGTATTGAAAAGTTCGGGGTGTTACAATCTACCCCCCTTAAATAAAATTTTGGTCCCCGAAATTTATTCACTTGTACAAGTTACACTTATTCATTTAGTGTAATTTTCCACTATATTCCTCGTGAGGTGGATTATATGTCTAGGTGTGCGTATAATTGGCTATATGAAATAGAGACGCTATATAAACTCAAGAGGGGTTAATTTGGCTTCATTAGTGGTCCGTAAAGACAACACAGTGACCTCTAGGGGCACTATTGTATCATGCGCATATGTCAGCATAAATGGACTCACGCCAGTAGTTATATGCAGTGAATTTCGGTAGGCCCAAAGTGCTTCTAATAACTCCATATGTCATTCTTGAGAATTCGCTTCGATCATTTTCCTTATAATATTTTTATTACCTTGTTACTAGCCTTAACTTGACTGTTAGCTTGTGCGTAATATGACATCGAATGCAAAAAAATTATTCCATATTAGTCGGCCATCACTGGCACTTTCTTGGCCGATAATGTTGCACCTCAATCCATCGTAATGGATTTTAGGATTCCAAATCGATGAATAATATTGCTCTCAATGAATTCAATGATTTCTCGGTGATCAACTCCTTTCGCGTGCTTTGCCTCTACCCATTTAGTAAAGTAATCAATCGCAATAATTATAAACAAATCCATTCGCAATGAAGGTAGTGGATCTATCCATCAAGTCGAACGCACAACCTTGGAATGGCTAAGGCTTTATAATAGAATGTATCTCTATGACGGGTACATGCTGGAACAACCCATTTTTTTAACAAACCTCACAGCCCCTGGCATACAGAATACAATCGGCCATAATCGTCAGCCAGAAGTAGCCGTAACATTTGAGCGTGAGCCTCATTTTCATCCCTACTTGGTGAACCCCGCATATTCCTTCATGGACTTCTCTCATTGCTAACAGAGCTTCTTTCTTGGACAAGCATCAGAGCATTACTCCATCAGCGCCTTTACAATACAATTCATTGTCAATCATGATATAATTAGCGGCCGATCTCCTCACATTCCTTCGGTCTTGGTACGTGGGCTCTGCAGATCACCCATGAGACTAGTCCTCCAATCTTCCTCCCCTAATTATATCTGACATATTTCCATAATATCTCCTCTTTCGAAGACAGATGGCAAGGACCTTTTTTGTACACCAATCGTTCGCTTGGCCGGCCCTCTCACGGCATCGAGTCCTGCGACAAGCTGCGCCATTTCATTAGCATCCATGTTATGTTCCCTAGTTATATGTACTAATTCTGCTTCTTCAAATTGGTCCAACATTTGAGTGGTTAAGGCATAGTATAGCAACAAGGTTGCACTAGTGCATTTGAACAATCCTACCATTTTATTGATCACTAATTGTGAATCACCGATTACCATCACAATCCTTACACCCAATTCTACTAATAATTCAAGGCTGACTATCATGGCTTCATACTCGGCATGGTTATTGTGCAATCAAATTCTAGCTGGAATGCAAATTTCTGCCTGTTTTCATTTGGAGCAATCAAGATTACACTAGCCCCTTATGCATTATATGTTTTTGACCCATCAAAGATCGATTTCCACTGTGTTAATTATACATAATATAAATCCAAGATTTCTAGAAGAATTTGATCTTCAAGATTAGAGGGGTGGTCAACCAAAAATTAGTTATGGCTCGACCCTTCACTTTGAATTTTGTGGAATGTAACAAAGGTCAAATTCATACAAGACTAACACCCATTTGCCAATTCGACCGTTCAAAATCAGTCGATTCAACATGTATTTCACTAAATTGGTTACTACTATTACATTTACTCTCTTAGCCAACAAATAATATCTTTATTTAGTGGCACAAAATACAATGACCAGCACAACTTTTCTATAGAGGACCATCTCTTGACATCGAGTAATGTCTGGCTTAAATAATAGATCATGCACTCCTTCTGCATATCGTCATCTTGGGCTAGGAGAGCTCCCACCGACTATACAGAGGTCGCGACATATAACTTGAGCGGTCAACCTTTGATCAATGGCATCAAAACTAGTGGCCTCATCAGATACTCCTTGATTTTATCAAAGGTCAAATGGTATTCCACCTCACAAACAAAATTGGACCCTTGCTTCAACTTTATTAGTGGAGAGAAAATGTTAGTCTTACCTATGCAATTAGATATAAATCTTTACATAAAATTGACTTGCCCTGGGAACTTTTGCAGCTCCGATTTATTTCTCGTCGGACGAGCTTTGATGATCGCTCGAACATTATTTTGATCCACCTCAATCCCTCACTGATATACTAAAAATCCTAGGAAATTGCCAGCTGAGCCCCCGAAAGCACACTTCAAGGGATTCATTTTCAATTTATGGAGCCTCTTCCGCTCAAATGATTTGTGCAGTTGGGTCACATGATCTTTCATGTCGACCAACTTAACAACTATGTCATCCGCATAAACTACCATGAATCGGCTGATCATATCATGGAAGATGACATTTATTGCCCTTTGAAATGTAGCTCCTACATTTTTAAGTCTAAAAGGCATTATTACCCAACAATAGGTTCCTAATGGACCCGGACATCTGAATGTCATCTTCGACACATCATTCGTTGTAAAGTAAATCTGATTGTATCCGAAATGGCCATCCATAAAAGATACAATTCCATACCCGGCAGCTCAATTGTTTAGCTAATCGGTCACTTGCATTGGGTATTCATCTTTCGGTGTTGCTAAATTTAAATTTCTGAAATCAATACAAATTCTCAACTTGCCATTCTTTTTTATTACCAGAACAACATTCGACATCCATTCAGCGTATTCGATTGGCCGAATAAAACTAGCTTTCAAAAGTCGTTCAATTTCTTCATTTATCTTATGGGTTACTTCGGCTGTCATTCGCCTAGGCGACTGCTTGTGAGGATGATATCCTTCTTATATCGACCACCTGTGCTCAGCTAAACCCTGATCGAGCCCCAGTATATCGTGATAATCCCATACAAAATAGTCCACAAATTCATTTAGCAGACTCGTCGATTGTTCATTCTCGTAAGGCTTCAACAAATGGCTGGTGAATGTAGGCTTTGGATCTTGATCGGTCCCTAAGTTGATTTTGACCAACGGATCTTGAACCTGGGGTCGAGAATCTTCCATCTTGTCAGGAGCCTCTTTAAACTCAATGATGTTGCCTTCTTTGGCTGAGTCCTATAAATCTAGGAATTTCGTGCCTATGAACTTCTTACGAAGTTTATACTCAAGCCCATCTTATGCAAGTTGCACAAATTGGGCTCGGTCGTGACAACCTTACAACAACTTTTTTGCCCATTTAAACCATGTGATGTAACTCTCATGTCCCCCAGGCAATTACTAAAAATGGGCGAGATCGACGATAGTTATCTCTCTATTTTTAGAGAAGAGCTGAGCGTGAAATTTTTCATTCATTTCTTGCCAAGTGTGTAATAAATCTGGCAATATGTTCGAATACTATGTGAAGGACATTGCCGGTAGCAAATAACCAAACAATTGCAATTTATGATAATCATTATTGGCCAATTCTCCATATTGCATAGTGAATCGGCTGACGTGTTCGATAGTCGACTGACCAGGTCTGCTTGAAAATAAGGTAAAATCTAGTCAATAGTTTTAGCAATGAGTATTGCCTATCTATCCGTTCGAGAGATGGTTTATGATACACCGGGATAGTGTTGCGGCCGAGTACTTGACCAGCAACTTCTTGGACAATTTGCACAGTCTGGTCATGATCCATCTGCTTAGGTTCTAAGACTAGCGGTGAGTCGGGGCCGAATCGGTTCACATTATCCTGGAATCTGGAGAATTGTTGGGGATTGAACCCTCCTGGTAATCCCTAATTCTGGTTCTCATGTATGAAATTCCTAGCCTCTCATTCTGGTCGCCTAGCTTCCACAGGAGGTGGAACATTTCTTATCTCCTGGACTGGGACCAGTGGTGGATTCCGTTGTGGAGGCGGCATGGATGGCAGTGGAACTGTATTACTGAAAAAACTTCCCTCGACACTGTATTGCATTGCCGATGGTGTTCACTCGGCCATCATAGCCATCAATCGATGCATGGCTTCAATCTGGCTAGCCATATATAGATTAGTATATTCAGCTTGAATACAGAATTGCTCTCCTTGGGCCCTTCCATATTCCTGTATAGGCTGAATGCTCAGTTGTACATCTCGAAGCACAACAGAAATATCGTATGGAAGAACAGTCCGAGAGGTCAAAGCTCCTCCCTAATCCCCAAGTCTGGGCGTTGAACTATTGTTTAGATTTAATGCCTCAGGGGTCGCTGGAATCGGCACGTCCTCGACTGAATGTGGTGCGGTTGGGGTTGAAGGATTAATCCCCTCTACGCGAGCACTTCTTCTATTCATAATTGGCGATATTACGTCGGTCAATTGAAGAAAAAGTCCTACCGAGCATGTAAAAAATTGTTGCGTAGTTCTGTTTTTGACTTTACGTTTGCGGGCATGCCAAAATTGTAATTGCGGCTCAATTCAAACCTAACAACTATGACGTCAAGCATAAAGATAAGCAGACATGTAGTGTATGATCGAGATTTGATGAGATCGGTCGCCTATTCAGCTACTCACTCAATGTGTAAACAAGAACAAACGATATTTAAAGAATGGGGTTCATCCTCTAATGATGGGTTGCACATTTGTCTTTCATACGAAAGGACTTTTCGATATATATATATATATATATATATATACGAGAAAAGGAGTCTTATAGTCGGTCGTGAAGAACAGTTGCAAAACAGCTTTCAAAATAAAGAATTGAATCTGGCGTGCGAGCGTATACTCAAATTACAGATAAGATTACCAACTACTTGATTAACATTACGAATTATACTACAGAATGTAAAAACGAGCAAAAAGTAAAGAATTACACTAAGAAATGTAATTTTCTTGACATGAAAAGTAAATGATTACACTATGAAATGTAAAATGACTAATAATTGAAATGTAATGTTTAGTATAATTCGGTTAGTGAGGGACTAAATTATGTAATGTTTAGCATAATTCGGTTAGTAAGGGACTAAATTTTTCTCTTGCATTCCTGTAAGACCCGTGTCCTAATCTGTACTGTTCCGACGAATCCCGCGATCCTTTCCGTCGAAGTCCGGCAATCCACGACTGATAATCGACGTTGCGATCGATCGTAAGTCACGTCCTTTAGATTCGAGTCGGTTTAATCCGAGACCTGTATCATTGCGACCGCACCGTCGCCGCGGTTCCAACGCCGCGACTCACGCATCGATCCGATACCCTGGTAGGAAGATGTGAGCCGACGTTTATTTCGAAGAAATGCCACGCTTTTACGATCCCGAGAGAATCTCTACAACATGTCAAATCAATCCAATCAATCAAATCAATCAATCAATCACATCAATCAATCCATCACTTCATGTCAAGTACAAAGCACCCATACTTTCTTTTTCCACAAGTAAAGCCACCACCAAAAGTCAACCAATCCATCCCTTCCCATCACTCACATCCATCACTCACCTCACATCACTCTCTCTCCTTATCTCTCTCTTTCTCTACACCTTTTCCAAGCAACACCAAGAGCAAAGAGAGCTCCCACGTGCAAGCCTTCCATGGAAAAAATGACCTTGTGTGGCCCACCTTTCCCTTCCCAAAACCTCTCATCCTAGCCCTTGATTTTTCATCTCCACCGTCTAAGAGCAGCACAAGAAGGTTGGCGTTCCAACGGACCGAAGAAGATCGACGGTGGGTGTTTCCATAGGCTAGATTTCATAAATTTTGTGATGGGCCAAGTGAGGCCTACCGATCAATGGTATGGATCTCACTTGGGACCCTATGATGTGGCCAATGGCCCACTTTGATTACCTTTCTATGTATGATGGAATGCAAGGGAGGGCCCATAGTGTCGGGGTCCCTCCATCACACGTGTGTCCCACTTTCTCTCTTCCTCTCTCTCTTTTTTTTTTCCTCTTTCTTCTTGTGATGTTATGAGTAGGTGGCCCACTTGAATGGACCCCACCTTGATGTGTGTCTCACCCAAGCCTTCCAACCATTTGGTGGCCCACCCTGGTAGCATGTATGTAAGAGGGACCCACCTTAAATTTGTGTTCCCAAACGGTCCAGCGTCCAGGGACGCTAGACGTGGCTATTAAGAGAAGTGTGAAGTGATGGTGGGGTGCCTGACATGCAAGGAATAAATAAATAAATATCAGTTTGATTTAAAACTTGGGGTGGACCACTTGTGCAGGCCCCACCTGGATGCACTGATCTAATCCACGCCATCCATTCTATTCCTCAGATCATTTTAGGCGTTGAACCAAAAGATTATGCCGATCGGAATTTCTAGTGGGCCATGGCATGGGAAACAGTCTCCTTGCCATTGAAAACCCCCCTGTTGATCCCATACCCGTGATATATGCCCAATATTGGGCTCGTTGTGATTGTTGAACGCTGTATGAAACAATGGACGGGGTGGATTCATCAGATTTGGATCCCACATATGGAAAACCACAAAATCTCTGATTTTCAAAAAAAAAAATAATAACAACAGCAGCAATTGCTGCTGCTGCTGCTGACAGGAAGGATGCTAAGCGTCCTGCGTCATTCGGGCGGGCGGCTGGGCAGCAACCCACGGCCCCTGCCGTGGGCCCCACCATGATGTATGTTGTCATCCATGCCGTTCATGAGGTGGGCCACTCCCTGAAGTGGGCCCCCTCCGAATTTGAGCCACATCCAAGACTCAGGTGGCCCACACCACATGAAACAGTGTGAATTGAACTCCACCATTGAAGCCCTCTTTGGGCATTACAGAAGTTTCGGATCAAGGTGAAATTTGTTTTCACCCTTCATCCTGGTCCACGTGACCTTATGAACGGGGTGGATGGAAAATAAACATTATAGTGGGCCCCACGTGGGACCCACCATTTGATGTATGTGTCTTACATCCACCGTCCAGGCGGACGGTGGAATCCACCTTAATGTATGCGTTTTATTCACGCCGTCCAGCAGGCGCTGGACGGCCAGACGGCCCCACCTCTGATGTGTGTTGGTCCACACCGTCCAGAAGGCTGGACGGTGGGCTACCCTTTCCCCCTGATGTTGTGTTTTCATCCATGCCGTCCATCTATTTTGGGGCCCACGTTTGGGTGAGGGCTTGTTTGGCCTCACCACGCATTGTACCTTTTCCCATATGTGTGCATAATATATATATATATAATATATATATATATATATATATATGTATGTATATAGTGGTGGGCTGTTTTGGGGCCCACCCATGTTGCATGTGTTGCATCCAAACCGTCCACCATTTGGCAAGCATGTCTTAAGGTTTGAGGCTAAAAATGAGATAGATTTATAGTTCAAGTGGAACCTACCTTGATGTATTCTAAGGCCCATGGGTTAAGGCCCATTATGACGTATTAGGGCCCATGGGTTGAGGCCCATTGTGATGCATTCAGGGCCCATGGTTTATAACCCATTGCAATGTACTTAGGGCACATTAGTATGGCCCAATTGGTGTGGCCATTTGATATACATAAGACCCATGTGATATGGCCCATTTGATGTATTTTAGACCCAATGGGATGTACCTAAGGTCCATTGCAATGTGTGATCCCTCCATGGTTTGTATAATGATATTATAGCGAGCCTTGATAGCTGGTTTGAGTGTAGGAGCAATGGTTTGACGCCCACATTGTAGGTACAATGTTGGTTAAATGTCCGCATTGTAACTCTCCTTAGGGCTTGCTGTTGGGCCCACACTAGTTGTGTGTAGGCCCTCTAGGTCCACCTGTATTGTAAGAGTAGTTCATTACTTTATAACATGCTTAGTATAGTTCCATGATTCATGCCATACGCATCATATGTATGCTTGATATGAGGAATGTTTGACCATAGCATAAGCCTTTGGGCTGAAACATTTACGGGACGCCATAAGAGACAGAGTGCCCGACATGAGCGCGTGGTACGTGCGAGATTGCTGCATGTTTATATGGTGTGACTCATGCATCTCGCATATGTGTGACTTGATCACTGCACGCCCTAGCGACATCAGGGTCGTAGCCTCCACAGATACATCGTGGGTGGTCGTACCGGATACCGGAAATATTGGCTCTAGCATTGTGGGCACTTAGGATGTCCTTGGGTGAAAATTCCAGAACCTTTTTGGTACCAGGAGATGCTCCAACGTCTAGACCGAGTGGATACATGAGCTCCCGAGTGCCGAATACCAGTAGACCACGTCTCCCACTGTGTCGTGGTCGGTTGGAAGGGGGTGTGGCCTTATCCGCCTGAGTGAGGGGGCTATAAGCTAGGCTGAGTTTGACCAGCTCGCAAATGTGTCCGCTATCGACGAGCCGGGTAGGTATTGGCAGACTACTGGTCAGGCGGATAGTGTGGTCTCTTCCACTTGCTTGACTGTGCAGCTAGGGAGGAGGCAGTCAGTGTGAGGTGTATTAGACCCCGGGATATCCAGAGAGGAACTGTACTGATATGTGTACTTATGAGTACTGGCATGCTTGCTTTGCATCTCGCATATGACATTTGGCTATATAGGCCTCGCATCGCATGGTCTTGGTATGACCGACAACATTCATGCCTTGCATTACATAGCTTTAGTATAGCTGATAGCATTCATGGACTTACCGCATATTTCTGCATTACTCTGATATTGTACACTTGGCACTCGCCTTACACACACTTTTACCATCCTCTAAGCTTTTGTAAGCTTATGCACAATAGATGCGTGCAGGTGGCGTTAGGTTGCAGCAGCGTTGAGCTCGGAGCGTGCAGCAGTCTTCTGGAGCTTTTGGAGTTTTCTTTGATAGCATTACATTGTATTTTCCTTCCCGCATTGTACTTAAAAGTTTTTGATATAGTGGATATGTGGTGTTGTTGTTTTGTGTCTTGGTTATGCTTGTAGTTATGCTCCATTACAAAAAAAAAAAATCATGCTAAAAATCCTCCTTGTAGGATCCCAGGATCGGAATCTGGCGTATGGGCGCTGGGAGCCGAGAATGGGGTACTACGGAGGCTGTCGGCGCCGGATTCGGCGATAGAGAATTTTGTGAGCCCGGTTTCCGAGTTTGGGGCGTGACAATTCCTCTTTTATAATTTATCTGAGTCTCCCCTGTAACCATTTTTTAATGATTGCCTTTTCACGATAGGTTTAAATATTGACATGACACTGTCTGATATGTCTCAGGTTAAAAATCTTTTTAAAATTTCAAATATACTTACAAGTAATCTACTCTTACAGTGTATTAATAGGAACTAGGATAATGAGGATGAACCCCACTGTTTCACGTGGTGTGGTCTACGTGTGTTTGGGATCTTCCTGATTTTGGATTTTTGTCCTATCGTGAGCTTGAGAAACCGATGGACAGAGAGGATTCTCACGTGTATCTCTGTGGGGCCCACGTAGCATCGGACCACAGCAACTTCACAGTGGGGTGGGCCATAGTCAATTCAGGTCCATTTTGGCAGGGGGCAATCTTGATATTTGCAGAAAAAGAACGGTTAATTAGGTAATAGAGATCCAAAACGTTGATGCTTTCTTCCCTGAGTTAAAGGGTCACCTAGAAAAGATGCAATAAGTTTGATATTTACGGGAAAACCAAGGGTGATATGGTTATTCCGTTCGAATCCCGAAGTACAGTAGAAAACCAACTAGGACCATTCATTTCTAATCTGAAGGGCCACGTGGCAGTCGATCACTAATGTCGGATGACGTCAGTAGGATCCTCCAAAAGGAGCTCAGAAAGCCATCTTTTTAAGTGGGTCCCTGCCCATGACCCTGACACAACTCATCTCCCTTTCAAAGGCCAATACCAATCTCTAGCAGAGTATGCTTGTTCATAATCACGCACACTTATTTATTTTACATGGCCAGTACTTGCATTAATACGAACCGTCCAAGATATTTAACAATTCAATGGATGGGGCCTGATCTAGAAAAAACTCCCGTTGTAGGATTAAAAAAATCGTTATAAATAAAAATTAATAAAATATGCAAATGGAGTGACTTGGATCGTCTGACGAGATGTATGGGCCATTTCGTGCTTTATCACTGCATTGCACGCATTCACATACAACCATTTTCTAAACTGGGAACCATCCACATACCATTATTGAAATCCACAATGTAAGGCCATTTGGTAGCGATCATAGCCCAAAAGTTACAGTTGATCAGAGCTCAGTCCTATCCGGCTGCTCAATTTGCACCCCGATTTAGTTTCAGCCATCCATGTGAAGGGCCAATTTGAATGAATGTGGATGAGTGAAACTTTCAATTCCTGAGCAATGAGTGGTCTGGATTTACGAAAATTCAGAGAGTGGACGACTTTAAAAGCTCCTGGGAATGTAAGGGAATTGATAGAGAAGCGTCTGCAACACCACCTAGGTTCCATGGGACCCATCATATTTTTATATATAAATCCTCTCCATCCATCAAGCGAGAGACCTTATTTGTTCTGTAAAAGCAAAAGATCATACGGATTTTTTAAGAAAAATACTGATGGGCTAAACCAATAGGAACAATGTAACATTGCTACTAAAAGCTGCCAGAGTTTAGAGTTTGGATTTTGCTGATGTTGTTAATCTTCAATTCATGAGTTCCACTTGATTAATAGGGTTGAAGAAAGTATTAGACCTTTATGAAATGGAGTGGATTTGAAAGCACTTTCCAAAAACCTATATTTTAATTAACCTTAGGATTTCTAATTTTTTGTAATTTCAGATTTTTAGGAGTTAAAATCCTTCATGAATTGTTAGAATTTACCTGTATTAAGCATGGGCACCATTGAAAATTTTTCAATTGTTGTTGATGTTGTTCTAATAGATCTCTCCTCAATTTATCTCATATTAAGGGAGAGTGAGAGATTGAAGGAAGAAAGGAGGTGAACCCCCCTCTCTTTTTCTCACATTACATTATGCCCATGGGGGTGTCCAAACTCTCTCCCGAATGGGTGTTCTTTTCCATGAGATTGAATTTAATTTATAAAGATTGGTTCAAAGTTTTAAGGATGTCGCCCTACCGTTTTCCACAACTTTTACAAACGAGTATAGACTTGTAATCACTTTGTTTAAGCACATGTTTATGACCTAATCCTTCTACTATTATAGCCATTCGCAAAATATTTATATTTGATGTTGATCAAATAGTAGATCATTAAATTATCATCAAGTGCATCATAACAATTTTAATGATTAAAAAAACTTCAACAATTGATGACTTTTACAAGACCTCTGCAAGTATTGGCTGGGCTTAGTGCAAAACTACTTATAACTTCTTGATCTATAACATTTCATCATAAATATGGTTTAGAAAATCATTAAATCTCGTATTGACTTATGTAAGAATCGATAGACTTTGATAGATGCACTCAACCATACACACTTTTATTAGCCACACGATAGTCTCATAAAACTAGCCAAAGTCATGCAACTCAGATTCTAACTCTCGCATATCCTTGGGTCTAAAGATTAACGTCTTCTCATGTATGACGGAGTCTAATAATAGTTCAGCTAAATATATCTCTAGACTAGTGACTTGATCTTGACTCATCAATGCAAGTGCCCATTGGATTCAACGAGCTCATGTGTCCATGACACACTAACACTTTCATGTGGGGGGAGGGCATGTTTTTTTTTTTTTTTTTTTTTTAAGTAAATATATTTAATATATGTGAAAACTTTCTAAAAAATATACTTATTAGATCATTAGTAAGAGGAGTGATTTTAAATTTCCATAAGGACGGTTTTGCACCAACTGTGCGTGGCGTGGGTTGTTTGGTTGCTTGGGCACTTTTAGCACTTTATTAAGTATGCTTAGTAATTCGTGATGAGCAAAAAAAGCCTTAGTCTTCTTAGCACGTGGTCTAAACCTATATGAACTATGGTGCAACTTGAATTAAACTAGGATCTGACTTGAGGTATGACTCTCTAGCATCTAAGGGGGTGTTTGGAGCATGGGATTAGATGGGTTTAAGTGGGATGGAATTACCAAAGTGTAATGATTACACTGTGTCAGGGATTGTCATCTAATCCCATGGCTTGGAGGTCATCCCACTTCATGTTTGGGAAACAAACTGGCTACTCATCTTACCACTACCGATCGGTGCTCTGTGGGCCCCACCATGATGTATGTGTTTCATCCATGCCGTCCACCTATTCTTCCATGTCATTTTTATGGTATGAGCCCAAAAATGAGTTTGATTCAAATCTCAAGTGGACCGCACAGTTGGCCCTATGAGGTTTTTAATGGTGTAATTCAATCACTACTGCTTTCCTATGGTGTGGTCCACTTGAGATTTATATCTACCTCATTTTTGGGATCAAGCCCTAAAATTATATTTCAAAATGGATGGACGACATGGATAAAACACATACATCATGGTGGGGTCCACATAATACCGACCACTAGCTACACAAAACCCAAAGTAGGATTGCAGAAACCCTTGCCCTAGCGCTAATTCCAAGAAGGCTTCACAACTCATACCTTATGTGAGTCCCAAACAGATGTTGCAATGATCTATGAGATTTTAAAACTCATTCCCACCAAATCCCATTTAAACCCATGCACCAAACACCCCCTAAGGTGTTAACCTTGGTGTTGATTGAGACTGATCGTGACATGGTTGTACATATGACACTTGTGTCACATGTTGCACACGTGACAACAGTTATAATGATTAGGATTCAGGCATATAGTAACAATTTTTATACTGTTGATAGCTAATTTTGTCTAAAATGATACAAAAATAACTGTCATAGGACAAAAGATTATATCATTCCATGGAAGATTGTCTTTTGCAGTGAATAGGTGTGGATGTCTTAAAGAGGCACATGAGTCTCTTCAAGAAGGATTCCATGGCCCTTCAATTTTTATATATCCTGGACACCAAAGTCCATAAGAGATATACTTTATTTTCTAAATAAAGCCATCAAGTGTTCAATACTCTCATATCTTACCTATTGCTGTGTCGTTTCCTTTTGAAAGTTTTAGGTGCATATCAGTTGTTGTATCTTTTTTTTTAAATGTTCCCTGAAGAGCCAATTAGGAAATGACACATGTCATTGCATGAGAAGTATATAACATGCATAAGATTTGTGAGAATATTTAGAGCAGTGTTGCGGAATTAATAGTTGCCGCTGGTTGGGTAATACACGTCATCCGAAGATAGAACGTGTTGAGCAGTCAAAGACAGAACGTGGTCGAGCGAAAACAGTTACTGAAACAAGTTCCAAGAAGGGAAAGAAGAATATGGAAGGCCAAAGTAGTGCCGAAGCAGTTGTTGTAACTGTTGGACGTGAAAAGATGCATCCATATGATTATCTCAATGAAGTCTATAAATAACAAAGGAGCTTAATGAAACAAAATATCTCATACCAATTGAATCAAATAAACCAATTCAGTCAAATCTATCGTATCAATTATCTTTTATTTTTCTTAGCATAATCAATCATTTACGTTCATTAGCGTAACTATTTTATATTAGGAGTAGCAGTAAACCAATAGTTGTAATCCTTAGCGGTAATCCACGTCTATGCTTATACGTTGGATGAATCCTATTTTAATATAAGCAATTTTTCTTGCAGAAAGGTGCTTTGTAATTATTTTATATGGTCGACTGTAAGTGTTTTCCTTTTTGTTTACCTTTGAATATGAAAGTCCTTACGTACGAAAGACAATGTGCAACCTATTTTCGAAGGACGAACCTTATCCTATGATAATCGCCTGATTATCTTAAAAAGCTTATGAGTGGTTGAATAGACAACTGATTTTCTTAAATCTTGGTCATATACGGTCAAATGTGATGTATATACTTATCTTGGCTTTTGGGGTCAAAGTTGTTCAGTTGGAATCGAGTCACACGGTTGGTTCTAGCATGCCTGCACATACTACACACAATTAAAATTTGAAACTGAGAAGCAAGATTGGTATTAAAACTAGAGATATGTTTGTACAAAATTTCTTGTTGAAATTTAGATAGAGAGTTCATTTATTCCTAATGACAATTTGCGAATTTTCTTCTTTTGTAATTGTTGGAATTATCATATAAAGGACAACAAATTTGTCTTGAAATATTGACTAATCTAATCAAGCTTTAAACCTGCAAATCTGATTTTATTTATCTCAATTCTTTCATTTTTCTATTGTGAACTTAGCTTCTTTTCTAACAGGGCAAGGTTATGCTAACGCCAAGTCAATTCCTGCCATGGCCGGGTAACGAGATTCATAAATTGTAACTCTTACTCGATTAACTGTTGCTGTATTTAATTTCAAGTTTCTAAAGACATCCAAAAGAATTATATTTCTATTTAATATTATAAAAATATATTTAAGATGCCACCATCCGTTAACTAAAGCAAAACAGCGTATCCACCTGAAATATTTAGTCATAGTATGATCCATGACTTAAGAGCGTCCCTGTCACATCACGTGATTAATGAATTGACGGCACAAATTTTCCTAAAGCATAATTCCAACCGAAACATATTCTGTGATGGGCCCACACACAAACCAACGGTTGGCATGTGAACCCCACCGTTCCTCGTCGTGTAGCCAAACTTAATTATAGTTCTAGATGAATTTTTTAGATAATGCGTACAACAGAAGATAAAACTGAAGGAGAAAGTGAATTTGCGTATATTCAACATGGATGGTGCTTGCCAGGCTGTGTCTGCATAATTTTTTTTTGTACCATCTATTTTTAAACTAATAGAAAAAGGTCAAAATCATCCTATTAAAGAGATGTTCGACCCATAATCCATCCACTAGAGGACATAACAGATCAATGGTACGGATTGTAAGTCAAGGAGTCATTAAAGTAACCGTAGATGTGTGCGTTAGTATTGATAGACTATATACTACTGGGGTATGGTGTAATCTCTCTCCTGTCCTCCGTTTCTCTCTCTGTCCATGCAAAAGCCTGCACGTTGCAGCATTAGCCGTGAGAGATGAGTCTAGAGCCACACTATTAGGATCGTCACGGTTATTATCTTTTTATATTTATAGGACGCCCGTCGTTTCCTTTCTTTCTCCATCTCCATCTGAACCTCTTTCTCCTCCGTCTATCAAAACCTTAGCCACGGTCAAGATGGCATTTTCTCTCTCAGGGATCCGGATCCCTGCTTCCATCCAGACCGTCGGACCTTCATCCCGATCGAGTATCAACGGTGATCGGAAGATCACGAATCTCTCTCTACTGAAGAAGGATCCTCTCTCTTGTAATCCTCTCTGTTCCAATCTCTGTTTTTTTTTTTTTTTCGTTTTAAAAAAGTCCATCTGACTGATAAATACAGCCACGCTTTCTGCTTTTGGTAATAGAATAGTACGAGGTGATACGATTCTCTTTTATTTTTATTCTTATTTGGAATCCTAGATTTGTATTTTTTTATTTTTATTTTATTTTTTAAAAGTTTATTTTTGCTCTTGGAGGGAAAAAGAAAAAACCCGATTCCGTCGAAAGGCCAGCAA
This sequence comes from Magnolia officinalis, assembly GCA_021015155.1. NCBI lineage: Eukaryota > Viridiplantae > Streptophyta > Magnoliopsida > Magnoliales > Magnoliaceae > Magnolia > Magnolia officinalis. Next base: position 67,770,737 of record JAJHSJ010000002.1, read on the forward strand.
ATCGGACGGCATGGATTGAGGTCACTGCTTCTTGTCCCAAGTACTCGAGCGAAATTGGCAGCTTCGCAAGTCAAAGAGCTTGTCAATGATCAATATCTAGTTTGAAAGATGCTTTCAAGATTTCAGGGAATATACTTTATTATTATTATTATTATTATTATTATTATTATTATTATTTTTTTTATATGGAAGTCAATGAATCTTCCGACACTTAAAATTTTTTTTTTTTTTAGCGGAGATTTTGTTGTTTAAGATCTCAACATATGCCCTCAAAATTACTGAGAAATTGATTGTTTTAAGTTGTTTTGGGGGGTGGTGAGGTAAGTGAGCATAGTTAAAGGTGAGTTAGTGGAAAGATGGGTTTAGTTATTGAGCTGGTTTTGGGAATTACTTTGTCAAATCTTTTAATTTAGCTTTTTGGTCCTACACATTTCTTTGAATGTTCTGGAAATAATTATGGAGTGTTTGGTTTGCTGATTATTATTATTTAAAAAAAAATATTTCTCGGCTTAGTAATTCCCTGGTTTTTATAAAAAAAACATGTTTGGTTCACACTTTTTTGCTGGATTTTACACTCTCCAGGAATTCCATTCATCAGTTCTTCCTCAAAAAGCTTGCCCCAGCTTTCGGAATTTTGCCTTGCATATTACTGGAATTTCTTATTTTGGTCAATTTCTCCATTTATCTTAGATGTTTTGTTTCTTTTTCTAGCCCTTTTTGTTTTTTTCTTCTTCTATTTGCTTTTTTCTCATTGTTTTGTTGCTTTTTAGACTTATTTGGGGTTCTCAAATTGTATCATGATCTGACTTCATAATTTTCGATCTCAAAGAATTTATTGTTTAGTTTATCCAAAATGTCCTGGGTGGAGGCGGAAACACATTTGAGAGACACCTTTTGCAATTATCTTCGTCTTGTGTCCTGCTCAAAATGAAATGGATGGGGCTAATCTCATCTATCTGATTTGAATAGAGCCGTCAACATGCAAATATGACATAAATTTCTTATTTTAACTTCAATATGTAGTATGTGTATACAAGGAGTTCCATAACGAATTGGATTAAGAGTAATTAAATATTGTCAAGGAATGGCTATTTTCTTGGGTTTGGGTGGCAATAAAGACTCCCCATCATTGTCAATTTTCCCCTTTTCCTATGGTGAAATGAGTCTTGTTTTACTGCCCTAATCCTGGTCTAGCACTTGCTGATGTATGAGGCCCTTGCCTTGCCATTGAACTCCTCCCCATGAAGTGTCCAGGCACCTTTGATGCGGTAAGTTAATAAACCACTAGAATCTGAAACTGGCACATACTGTTTTGAGTCCACACAACCACAGCAGATCACATGTTTGAATAAAACCAGGGGCAAGTGACTGGATGTGGTTAAGGCAGTGGATTATGGGCTTAAGGTTAGATATAATCAATGTATAATGGCTGTTGGTTGAGGTAATCCCAAATTTAGTATTGATAGAAGATGGCTGTATAAGGTTGTGGTTGGGTCTGGCAGGCACATGTGATGATGATTAAGGTTATGAATTTGATTTTGTGACTTTTGGTGAATTTGGGTTGGGTTTTGGGGTCTGTTTATAGGTTTTGGAAGTTAATCTTGATGGTTGGGTATTGAGGTTGGGAAATTGGGTTTTTGGAGTTGGGTTTGGGTATTGGTAGGTCTTATAGTCTGGTATTGGTTGCAGATGGGTTAGTTAGGATGGAACAACAGATACAATGAGAATTTTGGGTGACATGATGGTGTTTCTTTCAAGGGCAGGATATGCGTTTGGGTTCGGATTTGGGTAGTGATAGGTTTAGGAGAGGAATTGGAATAAGGAGCATAAGAAAAATTGAGAAAACAAGAACAAACTTGATGGGGACATCAGAGGACCTACTCAGGTGTACCAAAGACGTAGATGACCACCCACATTAGCACAGGTTTCTTTGTGGATGGGAGACGAGTTTCAGATGGGGCTTGCCGGGCCATTTTGAAGACCCCACATGCATTGGACGTGCATCAGGAAGACCCCACCTTGGGATGATGCATGTGGGCTGTTTAAGAGATCATTTTTGTCACGAGGTTTCTATTTTGTGTCGATCTGACTGTTGGATCTTGTCAATCAGGCCATTGGGCTACCAGATCTTTTAGATCTGGGCCCCTTGGACTCTGATCTTGTTTTTTTTTTTTTTTTTTTTTTTTTTAAGGATTTATTTGATGGTTGAGATTGATAATAAATGTCTTAGTTTTCTTATTTTGGACGATGGGCCACTTCACTTAAGTGAGTAGCATAGTTGTAATTATGCTGAATTTTTAATTTCAATTTTTTAATAATAAAAGCACAGGGGGTGGAGATCCAACCCCATTGGATTTTGTGATTAAAAAAGCGAAAAGCTCTTGCTTTCTTCTCTCATCTTCATGTGATTTAAAGATACTTTCATACGATTTGGAAGGAAGATTGGCGCGAGGCTAATTTTCATCAATGGAGGTGCAAGGTATCCATCTATCCCCACATCATCTTTTCTTTTCTTCCCCATCTAAGTATTTTCTTCAAGTTCTTCATTCTCCCATCCCAGATATTCGTCTTCTCCCAAAACTCAACTTTCCCATACCCATCAACAATCCAAACCCTAACCGACCTAAATCCATCCATCCCACGCTGCATGTGTGATCGTACGACCACACATGCGAATCTCACCTTGCCCCCCTTTTAGCTTTCCATCATCCTTATATCAAAACCCCTTTCTTCCATTCCCAAAACCCTAACCCTAAACTTAAAATCCCTAACTTTTTTAGATTTTCCTCAATTTCTAAAAAAATTCTAATTCCAAAATTCTCAATTCTCATGAACCCTAATTCTTTAAATTTCAAAATTTTCCCTTCCTAACCCTAATCATAAAATCTACAAATCTATTCATTGAGTGTGGAACATGCCTATGCTAAATAGGAAGTTCTATCCTTCCATCGAGCCTAGTTTTAATTGATTTATGTGATTTCTTAGTATGCAATCATGTGATTTAAGCTAAATCAGATTTTATTTCCTATTGTTTACTCTTAATTACTTGGTGGATCAACATCTTTTGTTAATTGAATTACTATATGGACTCTTTCATAATCTCCATGTTGCATGCTAGTATTAAATCATGTGTCCTGCATCAAATCTGGTATCAGAGACATAGCATAAGATTTTTGTGTTGCATCTAGGTTTAGAGTCACATCTAGGGTTAGTAGAGTATGCATTGCATATAGGATCATATTGCTGAATTTTGTTGGAGTACCTCATTGCTGAATTTTCAATTTGCGTCCCCACTTATACCATTGCTGAAATTTGATCATAGTAATTTCAGGTTGTCTTATTGCTGAATTTTTAGCTTGTAATTTTCGAATTACACCCATGCTGAATTTTCAATTTGGCACCCTCAGATTACTATCCTGCTGAATTTTCAACATAAGATTTGAGGATAGCGACTTGCTGAATTTTTGGTTAGTGTGTCTAGCGTGATTTCTAAGTTAGTACTATCATTGTCATCACATTGTCCTATGACCTAGCGTTTCCTCTAGAGTGTCCTTGTGTATATGCCCACTCGTTCAGGACGTGGTTTTGGCCTACATTCCACTATGAATCTAGAATAGATTGCCGAGGCCCTTAACGCTATCAGCAACCGTCTGATGGCTATTGAAGCGCACAATAAGACCATCGCGACTCAATTGACCGTGACCAATGCGCATATCAATCGGCTTGAAGCCTCCTTTCAGGCGAACCTCGACACTGGGGAAGATGTCCAATCACAAGCCGGGGATCAAATTGAATGAGTTCAGACTGTGCCACTTGCAATTATTAGCCGTGCCTTAAGCCAAATTGTAGAAAGTGATGATTGGCGCAAGAATTCAATTTTCCACACTTATGCCAAGTGTGGTGGCAAAAACTGCCAGGTGATCATTGATAGTGGCAGTTGCATCAATGTGGTATTTGCTCGCACTGTTGACCGCTTAGGTATGCTAGTCGTTCCTCACCCTCAGCCCTATCGAGTCTTACGTGTTGATGCATCTTCGATTCCGGTTTCTCAACGTTGTCCCATTCCCATCCAGCTTGGTTCCTATACGGACACGTTGTGGTGTAATGTTTTGCTTACAAATATAGGCCACATCATTTTGAGCAGGCTTTAGTAGTATGACATGGACGCAACACTGTTCGGTCGCTCGAATACATGTTTGTTCTTATATGGAGGCAAAATGATTGTCTTGAAGCCTCACTCGTCTAAGAGCACCTTGGAAAAGGAGGACATCAAGAAACATGGTCCTGAAGGTGTGATGAAACTCCAGCTTAAGTCTCTTCCTCTAGTTAATGCCAAAGAGTCTGAAAGAGACTAAAATTGATTTGACGTTGTATACACACGTGGAAAGTGAGGTCACACCTAAGGTTATTATGGAGGTTACACCTGAGGGTAGTGTAGAGTTACCATCTGAGGTGAGTCCGGTATTGGAGGAGTCCAATGTTGTTATTCTAGAGGGCATACCGGATGAGCTTACACCCGTGCGGGACATTCACACATTGACTCTACCAAACCTTCATCACAATCAAATGAGTATTGGGGAGGAAGTGGATTTGGAAAGATAAGTAGATGAGCCTAGGACCCCTATAGATTGCATACCCATGTCTGTATTCCATAGGCCTTCAGAGTCTGCACATGCATCTACACAATATATGCATGACTTGCATATGGAGATTAGAAAAAGAATCAATACAAGTAATGAAACATACAAAATGATTGCTGACTCACGCCATAGGTTTAATGAGTTTGTTATGGGTGATGAAGTCATGATTAAAATACGTCCAAAAGAGTTTCCACAGAGAACCATAAAAAAATTACAAGCCCGTAACACTGGATTATATAAAATCTCGAAAAGATTGGGTTTTAATGCTTACCTGATAGATTTTTCACCTAACATAGGTATCAGTTCTACATTTAATGTAGAAGATCTTGTACCATTTCATGAACATTCCCCTAACCCCCACATGAACTTTGATGATGATGCCCCTGACCTGTCCCATAACCCATGGCCATTACCGGACTCCTCTTCTCAACCTTTACCATCCGTACCATCCATACCTACGCGAAGAGAGGAGATAGAGGATATCTTAGATGAATAAGCAGTTTCCACACGACATGGTGGTTACTAGGAGTAGCTTGTCAAGTGGAAGGGCAGACCAAAATCAGACAGTACGTGGATTACATAGGCATAGCTTTAGCAACGAGACCCGGATCTCCTCGAGCATCACTGCAACTTTATTTCGCCAGAGGCGAAATCTTCTCAGCTGAGGGGAATTGACGGGGACATCATACGACCTACTCAAGTGTACCAGAGACGGAGACGACCACCTACATTGGCGCGACTTTCTTTATGTATGGGAGACGAGTTCCAGATGGCGCCCGTCGGGCCATTTTGAAGACCCCACATGCATTGGACGTGCATCAGGAAGACCCCACCTTGGGATGACGCATATGGGCTGTTTAGGAAATCATTTTTGTCATAAGATTTCTATTTTGTGTGGATTCGACCATTGGATCTTGTCGATCAAGCCATCGAGCTATCGGATCTTTTAGATCTGGGCCCCTTGGACTTTGATCTTGCTTTTTTTTTTTTTTTTTTTAAATTTTTTTTATAGGATTTATTTGATGGTTGAGATTGATAATAAATGTTTTAGTTCTCTTATTTTGGACGATGGGCCACTTCACTTAAGTGAGTGGCATAGTTGTAATTATGCTGAATTTTTAAATTTGAATTTTTAATAATAAAAGCACAGGGGGGTGGAGATCCAACCCCATTGGATTTTGTGATAAAAAAAGAGAAAAGCTTTTGCTTTCTTCTCCCATATTCATGCAATTTGAATATGCTTCCATGCGATTTGGAAGGAAGATTGGTGCGAGGCTATTCTTCATCAACGGAGGTGCGAGGTCTTCATTTATCTCCACACCATCTTCTCTTTTCTTCCCCATGCAGGTATTTTCTTCAAGTTCTTCATTCTCCCATCCCAGATATTCATCTTCTCCCAAAACCCAACTTTTCCATACCCATCCACAATCCAAACCCTAACCAACCTAAACCTATCAATCCCACGCTATATGTGTGATTATATGGCCACACGTGCGAATCCCACCTTGCCCCCTTTTGGCTTTCCATCATCTTTATATCCAAACCCCTTTCTTCCATTCCCAAAACCCTAACCCTAAACCTAAAATCCCTAACTTTCCTAGATTTTCCCCAATTTCTAAAAAACCCTAATTCCAAAATTCTCAATTCTCATGAATCCCAATTCTTCAAATTTCAGATTTTTCCCTTCCTAACCCTAATCATAAAACCTACAAATCTACCCCTTGAGTGTGGAATACAAATCTATCCCTTGAGTGTGGAACGTGCCTATGCTAAATTGGAAGTTCTATCCTTCCAGTTTTAATTGATTTATGTGATTTCTTAGCATGCGGGCATGTGATTTAAGCTAAATCAGATTTTATTTCCTATTGTTTACTCTTAATTACTAGGTGGATTAACATCTTTTGTTAATTGAATTACTTTATGGACTTTTTTATAATCCCCATGTTACACACTAACATTAAATCATGTGTCCTGCATCAAAACTTCTTGAATATGAGCTTTCTTTGATGTCAAAGTTAATTAATAAACCACTAGAATATGAAACCTGTACGTACCAGTTTGGAGTCCACACAACCACTACAGATCCCATATTTTAAGAAAATTAGGGAAAGTTTCGAATAGTCCGCTAGCCTAGAAACTAGTACTTGCAAAAAATCACTAGGAAAACATAAGGAGAGCTTTATCTAATATCTTTGAAACATGGGTCTGTTGCAAAGGAAAATCACAGGTTCATTATCAATAATGGAAGCAGCATGAACCTTGCTTCATAGAGATTTGTTGAACAACTAAGGATCAAGATGTGGGAGCGGCCCTGGCCTTATCAGATCACAGGGATTGGTGAGAAGAAACTATGAATGACTCATTACTGTTTAGTGAACTACTCATTAGGGCAACATTATGCTGAATCCCATATGGTACTATGGAGTGACGTTATTCCAAGTGAGAGTTTGCCATATTACTTGGCCGCCCATCGATGTACGGTCGATGTGCGCATTTTTTGTGAGTTCATTCATACCTACAATCTTATGCACAATGGGAAGAAAATCACACTCAATTCAATGAGGGATGACCCTTTGCAACACGATGGCATGGTGAAGTTTGTTGCCATGGAAATAGTGGACTTTGCATATAGTGGCGGGTTGATATGTACCGTGCTAGCAGCAGGCGTGATGGACAACAGGAGGGCTCAAGAACAACTCAAACCAAGACCAATGAACAAAACGAAAGGTATGACTGTTGGGGTGCATGAGAGGGTCTGAAACCATGGATGCAAGAGAAAATGAAAATCCATTCTAAACTTTGGTGTGCCTAGCCAACGAGGAGGAATTCATCTATAGTGGCCCCTGAGAAGACAACAGGCCTGCTGTGGTGAACTGGCAATAACATCAAGTTTGAATATCCCACCCAAATCTCCAACTTGAGGGTGAGCTCTTCTGAAGACAGGGGAACTGATGCAAGCAGATCCTCAATCTCTTGTGTGGTCTCACAAGATCATTCCAGCACCATGTATGGGCCCTAGTTGGCCAACATTAATGGGAATTAAATGAAGCAACAATCTCTTGTGTGGTCTCACAAGATCATTCCAGCACCATGTATGGGCCCTAGTTGGCCAGCATTAATGGGAATTAAATGAAGCAACAACCAGCTGTTCCCTAGAGACATTTGTGCCCCTTCTCAATGAAGAAATTGATGCCCAATGAGTATGGCGGACATGCATAGGGTCATTTTGGGAAGTTGATCTTCTCTTAATTTTCTTTATTTAGTTAATTATCAGTGAGTGTTCTAGACCCCTTTGCTTTAGGGTTTTCTTTATCTAGTTAATAATCAATGAGTCGTCTAGCAGCTAAAATTAGAGAAACCAGATCTTATAACAGTCCATTCGGTGTAAGCTCTATATAGGACCATTTCTTTATGTGTATGGGCAGTTCTTAAATTAAATAAAGAAAAGTTTTAAGTTATGAAAACTATTACTGGTTTTTCCTGAAGGGTTGATGATCTCTAATGTGGTGAATGCCACAAATGGGCTTAGGATTTGAGAAACTTGAATCAGAGCCTAGTTATCTTGGGCCTAGCTGCTGATTTCTCTGTAGGCTTAGCTGCTTATTTCTGTGTATTCCAGCCACATTCTTGGAGATCTTCTGCTGTTTATCGCTGATTTTTGTTACAAATCTAACTTGGATGTGATCCGGATAGATATCTTTTAAGTATGAATGAGTGCATCCATTTGAGATTTCTGCATCCATTCCTGTGTGTGGGTGTATTTAGAGCACCATCTGGGTCTAGATCTGGTACGGACAGCATCGGATTCAATCTTCACATGGTAGGTTGTGTCATGTCTTCTGTGCATCAGACCTGGGAAAGCACCTGTGCAATTATGTTCATTATCAGTAAGTGATGATAGAGTGGATTGTTTGTCCATTTCCACATTTAGAGGTCAAAAATGGATTATTCGTGCCGAATGTTTGGTCCCTATGGAACAAATACAAATATTAGGATGCATATAAAGATGCTTCTACCAACAGTTGAACAAGAAGGAAAATGATCCTCTTCTTTTGCATAAAATTGTCTTTTTTGTGTGCACATATATATGTTAATTTATATGTACATGTAAATGCCACCATGTTCATATATGAGGGGTTTATTTCCAATGCTTTTGTATGTACTTGTTCTTGGGGCCACATTTACTGCCACCCTGACTGATATATACACCCACACTTCCTACTTCTCACAATCCAATAATACAAAGTTGTACTGTCATCTGACTATGAGTAGAAAATGGTGGATTTGTTGTCTACCTTTTCTTTTTGTCCCTATAAAGCTTATTTGATGTTCCTTTGTAGGGAAGATTTTTGCTGGAAAGTCGTCTTATGATGCTGATTCTGCATCTACAACGGTAGCAGCATCTGAGAAGGTTCTCGTTCCAGGTGGGGAAAGTGATGGATTTTCATCCTCTACGGATACTGTGGAAAGTCTAAAAGCTGCTTCTGAAGATAGCCAGGTTTGTGTAGAAGCAAAGTAACAACTGATTCCTCTCTGTTCTTGCGTGCATGTGTGGTCGCAATACTAATCATTCCTTTCTTCATACATCTCTACAACAACACTTGATTTTTCTGACATTGGTGTTATTCATCTGCACGATTATTTAGTATCCACTGCAATGGATTGTTTTCGTTATATCGGCTTGTCTGTTGGCGAACTGCTGCACTGTTGATCCATAAATTTGATTTTTGATAATATTTATTTCTTCAATACAGTTGGTGATATGTTTGTTCTTTACTTTGGTGTATCTCTTTCTTAGTGCCTTTCTTTGGGTTAGTGAGAGCTGACTGTGTTATGTTTGGTGTGTGGTTCTTGGCCGTTTGTTATAACATTAGATTCCCAGCTTTTGCTAGGAGCTGTCAGGGAAACTACCTTGCAGTTGCCCTTAGTACTTAGTAGTGCTACCAAAAAAAAGGGGGGGATGGGAAGCTTTTAAAGCTGTCAATGCAATGGATTGTACTAGATTGTTCATCCTATGTACCTATAAAACTGTTATAAAAAAAGGAAAAAAAGTTTGAAGACCTTAATCATAAGATTTTTTAGCAGCTGAGTTATGAAGAGAAGTATGAAATTTAAATTCAATTCCTATAGAACTGAATGTACAAAATATAAAGAATTAAGGGTTTTCTCCACATAACTGCCTGCCTTTGGGGCCATCGATCGAAAACGCCCACTTTTAAAGTATTTAAAGTAACCCGTCTAAGTTTTCTACTGTTGGACATCTCGACTCCTCGCATTGTGTACCGTGTCAATTATATATGGTTTTAGAACTATATTTTCTTAAAGGCCAAAATGTCCTTCATTTGAAGTGTAACTACTTTGTCGCCGCCCAAGAATGCAATGAATTGACGTGGGACCCAACTCCGACCATATGTGGGGCCCACCTTGATGTTTGTGAGAAATCCACCCTATCCGTTTGTTTTCCTAGCTCATTTTAGGGCATGGGCCCAAAAATGAGGCAGAAATCCACTAGATTTGGATTTGCTTCATTTTTGGGATCAGGCCCTTAAACGAGTTTTCAAAATGGATGGATGATATGGATGTAAGGCACATACATTACAGTGGGCCCTCCAAATAGGGATCCACAAAAATCGCGCCCGAGTTGGGTACTCGCCAGTCCGCGCTGACGAAGTGGGTGGGACCTTGACCGTGGGCCCCCAGCATGATGTATGTGTTATATCCACACCGTCCATCCATTTGGAGAGATCATTTTAGGGCACGAGCCAAAGAATGAGGCCGATCCTAAGCTCAAGTGGACCCCACCACAGAAAACAGCGGGAACAATGACTCTAATCGTTGAAATTTAAAACTTTCCTAGGGCCCACCATTATGTTTATTTGAGATCCAACCTGTTCATAAGTTCAGGAAGATATGGACGAAGGGAAACCACAAATATTAGCGTGATCGAAAACATCTATGGCCCTCAAGAAGTTTTTAATGGTAAGCTTTCAATCCCCACTATTTTCTGTGATGGGTCCATTTGAGCTTTGGATATGCCTCATTCTTTTTCCCCTGACCTAAATTGATTTATCCAAACATATGGATGGAATGGATACAAAATATATACATCAAGGTGGGCCCCACCGTAAGGGCGGCACGGTCTTAAATGCAATTGAAATTGCACCGAATCCACTCCCTTTTAGGACTCCTGACTTCGTTCGAAAGATGAAACCCGCTCATCTTCTTCTCCGTTAAAGCCGTAGGCTTGCAGCCGCAAGCCCTTGCGAATCCGTTCAATGGGCCAAAATTTTTGCCTGGATTTCATCTTAAAAAAAAAATCCCTACCAAAATCCCCAAAACCTCAGTGTAAATCTAGTTTTTTTTAAAGCAATTCTCTCCAGAAGAAAAAAACGGTTTCAAAGTTTTCTTACGTCCGACACACTAGGCGATTGGCTCACCAAATCTAGTTGAACTATTGAAGGCTACTCCCACAAGCAAATCTTGAGGTAAGAGAGATTTTCCTATATATATATATATATATTTTGAATTTGTGGAACTGGTAGAAGGGATTTGTCCACTCTCACCGAAAACGATGCCTGTTTAATGGATACAAGGGTAGTTGGCTACAAGAAGATTCCCTGGTAGATGGCTATAGAAAGATGCCGTCGATATCAACTGGATGATATTGTGTATAAAATCAATTGAAAATCACGATAAATTACGATGTATCGTCGATATTGCACGATCTTGTGCGATATCTTGTGATATATTGCACGATACATAGGGTTTATATATATATAGCATTTCTGAGGGGTGTTTCGTGTCGCTGGCCAACGATAATGATAATATCGGCCGATATATCGGACGATAGTATCGATATTACTAACACTTGCTGGGCGTGCCCCGAGCAGGCATTGCCGCGCGCTGACCAGGTGTAATTGTGCTTGGGATGTTGTCCATGTGTTGGCTTCTCACTACTCAGCCATTTTTTAAGGCTTCTTTGTTTAATCAATTGGGTAACATCTTAAGTAGGGTGTGTTGCCCTCAAAGGGTGCTAGAGTAGGGCGAGATTCTTGAAATGGGTACGTAGGGTGCTGTGCATTGGGCCAAGATGGCTGTGCACAGGGTAGATAGGCCCGTGTGTTAGGTAGAGAGGGGCGTGTGCCTACCCGCTTGTCTGTGCGCCAACTTTTAGGGACTTAGACGTTTCGAAGCTATTCTTGTCCCAAAAAATTGGGTAGCACCTCCCCTTATTGAATGAGAGTGCGCTGGCCATAAGAGGGCACTAGGCAGTAGGCCCGAATGCGTGACATTTTAGAGATAGGGGGTGTGCCTTGACCTTGGAGAGGTTGTGTGGTGAGTGTATCCTGGTGTGTGCCGAGCACAAACCAATGTCTGCCGACCTTAGAGGGTTTGTGCATGGTATGCTGTCTAGCGTGCGCGGAGTACAGACTTAGGATTTTGGAAAATGCCCTGGGACTTACTTTTTGGGGTAAGTTGGAGCGAACGAAAGGCATGAATTGCCGGCCTTTGTTGACTATTTATAGGTAAATTCGGCAGCAAACGACGACATGTGATGGAATGCGATTAGTCCATTCGGTCATGTGGTAATCTCCACATGCTTAGTTTGAAAAATTCAATGAAGTGGTGATGGCATATGGGCTTTAATTTACTCCACAAAATGAATTAGGTCATATCATGTTGGTAGTATAGTTCCCCAAAGCGTGAAGCAAAGAAGCAACAATAGATACAAGTGCAAGAGTAGGGAAGCGCTGGTTTCGAAATGTTAGCAAGTATATACAACTAGGAAGCAGGAGTGGGAGCCTGAGTTGAAGTGTGATTTGAAGCGGGAATGAGAATGACACATAGTTGGAAGAATCGTGCAACTTAGTAGCAATGTTTTAAATATCGACGATATCAGCCGATATATCCCACGATATATCTTGTATCCCGCCTATGCAATACAAAACGTACATGTAGTGCCGATATATCCCAAATGTTTGATCTGATGAGCATTTTCAGTTTTCGATCCCCCCTTTTTTTGTTGAAATTATGTTAAATCAGTGTCAAATGGTTATAAATCAATTAGTTCTTCATGTTTCGCATGAAAAATCATAGAGTTTGAGCTTTGATTTCGATATCCATTGGTTATTCTTGTTCTCCTTTTTTTTTTTTTTTTTTTTTGAAAATTTTCCTTCCATCAACTATCAATTGAGACTAATTTCTAAGTATTTTGGAGTATTTGATGAAATGAATCATGTACACTCTAATTATGAAATTTAAGTGTGGGTGATCTGATTTGGGGAAAAGTGGTGGGGAAAATTCAAAATTTCTCCAATTTCTTCCAAATTGCTTGCAATGTTGCACTCTAAACATGAAATCAACTACTGATTTGTTAAGCCCTTGTCAATTTTCGAAAAATAAAATTTATTTTTTAATTAAAAATGAATAAAATATTAATTTTTTTTCGAAATTTCCCTTCGACTAGCTATCTATTGAGACTAATTTCGAAGTATTTAGGAGTATTTGATGAAATGATCTTAACATACACTCTAAATGTTATGCATTCAATTAGAATATAGTTGCATTAGTTCAGTTAGACAACACATAGCTTAGGACCCCATACAAAGGAAACCTATTATGTGCACTTCTTTTTTGAGATGTTATGATTTAATAGTGTGTATTAAGGTCCTTGTTAACAATCCCTAAAGTTTCATTGAAAATTCAACCATTTTCACAGTGTTTTCCCATGTTTCCCAAAAAGTTCGATAAATTACCCGGATACAAACGATATATCTCGTGCGATAATCGATATGTATTTATATCTCAAGGATGCTATACGTAAGTACGTAACGTGATACCGACATTTCGAACACTGCTTAGTAGTATAAGTTAATGACATTGTTGTTCCCAGTAGTAAGGTATTCAATAAGAATAATGGTAGTCGTAAGGGTCAAAATTTCTTTTAAGACTATGTTGCCATGTATTGGAACTTGGAAGAACATCCATGATTGTTTCTTTATGAAAGTGTTTTGTAAAGTGCTGATTTGCACAAATGTTTTAGTATCCATGTCTGTGTTTATATCTATATTAGGGATTTGAAAGTGATTTTATGTAGCAATCTCGACGTGTAGTTGGAAAAATTCAATGAGGTGGTGATGGCATTTGGGCTTCAATTTACTCCAAAAAGTGTAGGTTAGACTGTGTTGGTAGTATAGTTCCACAAAGTGCAAAGTGAAGCAACAATAGATACAGGTGTAAGAGTAGGGAAGCCTTGGTTCAAAATGTTAGCGAGTATATACGACTAGGAAGTGGGAGTGGGAGCCTGAGTTAAAGTGTGATTTGAAGCGGGAATGGTGCCTAGTTAGAAGAATCATGCAATTAACTAGGTAGTATAAGTGAAAGATTTTTTTGTTTTTGGTAGCGAGGTATTCAATAATGGTAATAGCAGCCGTAATGGTCATTTTTGTTTAAAAGACTACATTGCCATGTTTCTTTATGAAAGTTTTCTATAAATTGCTAAGTTGCATTGTAGACACCCCACCTAGGGGCTAGTAGCTTGATCATCACAATACTTGAGATGTAAATGGTTCCTGACTCCTACATCCCCTAAACCCTAAACCTAAATCCAAGCCAAACCTAAGCCATCTCCCGAAGCCAAACCTAAGCCTAAGCCAAGTTCAAAACCCAAGCCAAATTCAAGCTAAATTCAAAGTGCAATTTAAAGCTCAAATCCAAGCCTAGACCTCATAGGACACACTTCTTGCCCAAAACCAAAGATCCAAAGCATCCACACTGCCCAATAGGACACCTGCTGCAAGATGGAGCCATGCCATGTGGTAGGTGGCACATGATGTGCCACCCACCAATGTTCACAATATCGATACTATCGGCCGATATATCGTCTAATATTATTGTTATTGTTGGCCAACGAGATGAAACCCATAAAAAATCCCTTGGAAATTAAAGAAAAACTAGAATTCTTTGTATCGTTCAATATGCCTCACAATATTGCACGATTTTTTGAGAAATCACCGTTATTAGCGATACTGTCGTGTTACAGACTCACTGGTCTATTGCAAACTTTGTCACAGACTCACAAGTTTTCTGTAGCTAACAACCATTCGATGAGAATTTCGACAATAAAAGGTTAAGAATGTCGGGGTTGCGTAAATACTGAAAAATAAAAAAAAAAGAGGGAAAGCTTTTAATCCATGTAAGAGGGGATTTCGGTACCTGTAGAAGAAGATTGCGTGATTGGAAGCTGAATTTGGTGGGCCACTCGATCGAGAGCTAGTGGTCTGTCGTAAGTGTGAAAGAACCTCGAATTCCCTATATATATATATATATATATATATATATATATATATATGTCGAATAAATGATAGATTTAAATGGAAAAGGAGATTTCAACAACAAATTTAAACCCTTTGTTGCGAAAATGGCTTTCGAAGCCTTTTACAAACGAAAGCAGATCAGCTGGTGTACTGCACACCAGCGACATGGCTGGTGTGTTGACGCCACCAAGTTATGTGGGCCCCACCATGAGGTACATGTTATATCCAAACTGTTCGTCCATTTTGCAAAATCATTCTAGGGGTTGAGCCCAAAAATATGACAGATCCAAGGATCTAGTGGACCACACTACAGAAAGTATTGGGAGATTGAATGTCTACCATTGAAACCTTCTTGGGGATCACAAAAGTTTTGGATAAATATGATATTTGTTTTTTCTCTTCA
Source organism: Magnolia officinalis (assembly GCA_021015155.1). NCBI lineage: Eukaryota > Viridiplantae > Streptophyta > Magnoliopsida > Magnoliales > Magnoliaceae > Magnolia > Magnolia officinalis. The sequence goes on from JAJHSJ010000002.1 coordinate 67,786,096, forward strand.
TCCATGTTTATGTGACCTTATGAACAGATTGGATGGAGAAAAAAATATTATGGTGGGCCCTACGAATGTTTTAATGGTGGGAATCATTGTCCCACAACTATTTGTGATGTGGTCCACTTGAGCTTTGGATATGACTCATTTTTGGTTACATGTACTAAAATGATCTCGCCAAGTGGATGGACAGTGTAGATATAATATATACATCATGATGGGCCCCACAACTTTCATCTTCTTTCCATCATTCGTACCGTTATAGTGCTTGAGGACTGTCGGGCTCTTCTGCATGCACCACGTACAGACACCATCGAGGTCGCTAGTGTGCGGTACAACAACTAATCCGCTTCCTTTACGAATGGGCTTGTGGGGTTCACCTTGATGTATATGTTTTATCTAGGCCGTCCATCCAGTTTTTCATATCATTTAAGGGTGTTATGCCAAAACTTAAGCAAATCCAAATTTTAGGTGGACTACACCAGAAAAAGTAGTGAATGACCATTAAAAGAATTTTATAGGCGATGGAAATTTTGGGTTAAGCTCATCTTTGTATATTCCCTTCATCCACTCTAGTTGACCTTATCAACATGTTGGATGACAAATAAATATTATGGATCTACTTAAAGCGGGCCTTCATATGTTTTTAATGGTGAACGTTTAATCATCACCGTTTCATGTGGTGTGGTCCACCTACAATTTGGATGTACTTGATGTTTAGGACAACGCCCTAAAATGAGCTGAAAAAATGAATGGACGGACTGGATATACAACATATCATCAAGGTGGGCCTTATAGTAAGGGTAATGCCCACTAAGCTGTTACCCGCGTAACACTTAATCCGCGCCCCTTAAGGAGAGTGGATTCCATGCGACTTGGTTGCACTCAAGATGGTACGACCCTTATGGTGGGGCCCACATTGATGTATATATCGTGTATCCATTCTGTCCATCCATTTGGACAGATTATTTTAGGTCATGGGACAAATAATTTGTCAAATCCAAAGCTCGAGTGGACCCCACCACACAAAACAATGGGGATTGAGTGCCTACCATTAAAAACTTTGTGAGGGCCACAAGTTTTTCATCAAGTTGATATTTGTGTTTTCCCTTCGCGCATATCTGCATGAACTTATGAACATGTTAGATCTCAAACAAACATCATGGTGGGCCCCACAGAAGTGGTTTCAAGTTTCAATGGTGGGCGTCATTGTTCCCACCGTTTTTTGTGGTAGGATCCACTTGAGTTTTGGATCGGCCTCATTCTTTGGCTCAGGCCCTAAAATGGTCTCTCCAAATGGATGGATGGTGTGGAGACAACACATACATAATGGATGGGGCCACAACCAGGGTCCTATGCACATCGTTGGTTCGGTGTGCAGCGGGCGCGGTTTTGGTGGATCCCTAACTATGGGGGCCATTGTAGTGTATGTGCCTTACATCCACACCGTCCATCCATTTTAAAAGCTCATCCAGGTTTGTGCGACCTTATGAACATGTTGGATGTCAAATAAATATCGTGGGCCCTGGGAAGGTTTCAACGGTGGGCATTATTGTCCCCACTGTTTTCTGTGGTGGGGTCCATGAGCTTTGGACCTTTGTCATTCTCTGGCTCATGCTCTAGAATGATCTCTTAAAATGGATGGACGGTATGGATACAACACATACATCGCGGTGGGACCCACGGTCAAGTTCCCACCGTTATTGTGGCCCTAAGAAGTTTTTAATGGTGGGCATTCAAGTACCACTGTTTCCTATGGCGTGGTTCACATGAGATTTAAATATGCCTCATGGTCCTGTGGGGCTCGTGTTGGGGCCCACCATGATATTTGTGAGAAATCCACTCTGTCCATCCATTTTTCCAGGGCATATTAGGACGAGCCCAAAAATAAGGCAGATCTAAAGGCTCAAGTGGGCCGCCCAACATGAAATAGTAGGGATTAAATGTCGATCATGCCACTGTTTCTTGTGTAGTCCACGTGAGAATTGGATCTGCTTCATTTTTGGGCCCATGCCCTAAAATGAGTTGGCAAAAAGGATGGACAGTGTAGATATACAACACATACATCGAGTTTGGGAAGAAACAATAGTACTTGTGTCCAATGGTCTTATTATAACAATTAAGTGTCTGTTTTAAATAGCGGTAGCGTGATGCGTAGCGCTCAACCCTCTATAGCGTGTAGCGTAAATACGTAGCATGTAGCGTAAGCTACACGATACTTCTATTTTTTAATTTAAAAATAGGACAAATATAATAAATATTGAAAAAAAAAGGAAAAAAAATATAAAAATGCCTAAAAGATGATTCATTTTATCAATTATAAGCATGTTCAAAAAAGTTATTAGTTATCATTTATCAAAAGACGATCCACATATATAAGCCAAATCAAATAATTATCACATCAACAACTTTCTAAGCAAACCACTTTAATTAATAATGTCTAATTGAAACCACAAGTCACAATTATGAAAAGAAATAAAAATCCCGTATGTTAAAAAGTATCAAGTACAATACAAGTGTCACATTTCTCAACATTAGAAACAAAAAAAACCTGAAAAAATAATAAAAAACTAAAATAGTAAAAAAATACATTGTAGCTTACGCTACGGACGCTATGTGCTACGTAGCTGTAGCGTACGCTATGACCCCTGTAGCGTACGCTACAGGGGATTTACGCTATTTGGGACGCTACGTAGCGCTACAGTCACGCTACACTACGTAGCATACGCTACTGCTACGCTATGGGCGCTATTTGAAACACTAGTGTCCACTAATCAGAGGTTAGAATTTTTTTTCAACCAATAAAAGTTTTTATTTTTATTTTTATTGTAATTACTTGTAGTGGTTGACAAAAAATGATTGGGCAAAACGGATGGGCAGCATAGATATACATCATATGCATTGAGGTGGGCCCTAAGAAGTTTTAGCATAATGTTCTTTTGTAGATAAAATATGTTAGGAGGAAGAAGAGGGAGAACTTGATATAGGATAGCGATATGGCCGACCCACTCTTGGTAATCTATTTAGGAGTATATGTAATTTATGTGGCCATGTGTTGAGGAGTTGGGGGGGTACCCGCTTGAAGGAGCATTTTGCGGGAGGGATTGCAATGTTGTGGACGGTCCTAAGTGCCCACAAGAGATGAGAGCTATATTGGAAAAAAAAAATAAATATGAAGATAAGAGATGAAAGGCGTTACACGGGAGATGGAAATTAGGGAGGAGTTGGGGATGCCGTCATATGTAGGGGTGGAGGATATAGTGGATATCGATGACGATGATGATCCTGATTTTAGCCGTGCATTTCAGGAATCCATGCGGGATGATTGGGATAGGGATTAAGAGGAGGTGGTAGGAGAGTGGGCCTAGATTTGAGGGGTCTACCAATGAGCTTGGTTGGGGGGAGTGGAGCAGGGGGGAGTGGGCCAGGGGGAGTGGGGTAGGGGGAGATATAGTAGTATGGGGAGGAGCAGTAGCATGCGGGTGCCGGATTTACCGTCACATCCGAGGATATACAAGGAAGCGGGAGGGACAAAAAAACAATTAAATGACATGTTTAGTGGAGGGGATGTAAGAAAAAGGTTGGGAAGTTTATCGTGAAGTTTTTTTTATATAAATCAAATCACGATGAATGCAGCAACGAGCATGCGGGTGCCGGATTTACTGTCACATCCGAGGATGTACAAGGAAGCAGGAGGGACAAAAAAACAATTAAATGACATGTTTAGTGGGGGGGATGTAAGGAAAAAGGTTGGGAAGTTTATTGTGAAGTTTTTTTTATATAATCAAATCACGATGAATGCAACAACGAGCTTGCACTTCAAGAATATGATAAGTGAGGTGCAATGTGAGGGTGAGGGTGTGCAACCGCTCATGCCCTTTGAGATAATGGGCAAGTATTTGGATGAAGAACATGAGGAGATGAAGAAATATGTGGATTCACATGAGCAGTCATGAGAGATGTATGACTGCACCGTCATGTGTGACGGTTGGACTGGACCGACGAGGATGTAGTGTTGGGACTCTTAATTTAGGGTTTTTGGAAATAGAGTCTCACTTTCAATCTCTAAATCTTTAAGCTGTAAAACACGTGTGTGCACATGCCACTGCATACTTGTTTGAAAAGTCTTTCAGGTAACACTCGGGGACATTTGATACCCGAGTATCGGAGGGTTGGGGTATTACAAGGGACCTCTCTTCCATGCTATTGACTTGAACATGACCAAAGTTATGTTTTTTAATTAGGTGATGGCTCGTTTACCTTTTTATTTATTTATGAATGGATGACACATTTTATAATGTTCAATGTTTGAAAAACAAGCACGTGATCATTAGCAATGGCAGTGGGTTAGATAGGTTTTCCTGTCAACTAGCTTGACCTGCTTCTAAGTCAAGTTTAGGCCAATCCAAATGGCTAGTGGGTTGTGCTCGGGCTAAAAAATGTTGCCCATTTAACTAAATGAGTTGAATTTGGGTTGAATCACATACTATTCGAACTGTATATATAGTTTAGTAATGTGTTAGATCAGATGGCCTGGCCCAAGCCAAACCTCGATATGAAATAATAGACATATGGATACATACTAATGATTTATGTATGTATTTGTGTATGGTAGATGATAAATATCCTATATATGCATGCATGCATCCACTAATTGGTCCTCATTGGTGATGGGGACATCATGCACACGCCCCCTCTACGCACGTATTCAAGGAGGCGGGCCCCACTTTCGATTTGGATCGACGACGACATCTTTGGAGGGCGTCATAATTAGGGGGCTGTGTTATGGAGCATTGGAGTGGACCCAATCATCACATAGATTCTTTCATTGGATCTCATGATCGTGGCCCATTAATTTTAAATGATCTAGGATTTTGAGTTTTGACTATTTTTGTTATTAGAAACACCATGAACGGCTTTGATTGCTTAGATTAGTTATTTTATTTGCTTTAGCTTTGATATTAGTGCGCACACATGGCGCAAGGGTAATTGTCTTTTTTGGGTTTAGGGTTTTCTTATAAATATAGCAATCCCATGTAGGTATTGCATTGATATTTTATGAATAAAAATTCTTGTGTTTCTTCCTCTCTCTTTGGGTTGAAAAATCGAATTGGGTGCGAAACCCTCCCTTCCTCGAAGGGCTAACTACTGTAGTGCGAAGCCACATCCGCTCCAAATCATCTCCACCTTCTTATGCACCACATCCATCACCCTCTACACCCCTTCCACCTTTAGATTCACCCACTTTCGTATCTAAGTTTTCTCCTACAGTAGTGCACAAATAGATTTACAGATTCTGGTCCATTTGAGGGGCTGAAACTTTGGCGGGGTACTACGCACATGCCTTGTGATGAATCGACGCGAAACTTGGTATGGAGGCATCGCATCCCTTGACCGATCCCAGCCTAGAAGTCGGTTTCCAACTTTGTAGGCCCCACACACATGCGGATGACTTGTCATGCACGTGCGTTTAGGCCTATCTTCTGTCTAACGTGCGTGGCTCATTCCAGGTTCTCTTTTTCCTCTATTTCCTTCTCTTTTGACTAAAAAAAACCCCTTAATCCAAATCCCTAACCCTAAAGAGTCCCAAATCCCAATTATCCCCAATTTTCAAACCTTAGATTTTTCACCAAATTGAAACTTAGTGTATCTCTTGAGTTGGGAACAATCCTTTGTAAGAACGGATGATTCTTACACTCTTTTGAGCTTGTTTGACTTATAATTTTATTGATCTAGCCCTAAAGTTGTGTAGGTTTGGACCCTCATAGATTCCCCTTTTTGAATGTTTGATAGTATGTAGGATGTGAAATTTTGTGACTGTTTAAAATTGGTATAATCATAAGCTTGATTTCTTGCATTCATATTTAATTTCATGTCCCGCATCAAATTTGGTATCAGAGTACAAGGTTGTCATAGGGGAATACAATGCATGAGTAGGGGTTAGTTCATATTTTATTTATTTATTTTTATTTTTTTTATGCACCGCACCCATGCAGTTAGGGCTGTTTAGAGGTCCATAATTCATGATATAGGCTGTTGAAATTCTTGTTATCAGAAAGTTAGCAATTCACATTGCTGAATTTTCTGTTGTCCATTTATTTTGACAGCGATATTGTTGGATTATTGTAGAGTTGCGTAATTTCGTCCATATAGCGTCCTATAGGTTCAACCAAGGTCATTAGTGTGCATATAGTGGAGTCTAGGTGCATATAGTTGTATCTTAGGACCCCTTAAGTTGTGTAGTGCATGCCCACACGTACTGGACGCGTCTTTGGTCTGCACCCCATCATGAACACAGAGCAACATACCGAGTCTCTTAGGAGAATAACCCAAAAGTTAGGACACCATGGATGCAAGCATCAAAGCATCTTCACAATAGGTTAATAATCGCCATTGGTGAAGATACCCAATCTCAGGCAGGTGGTTAGGAGGATAGACAAGGGAATGGGAGTTGCTAAGGAAATGGTCGTGGGCGCGCACCTGTGCACCCACCCCGCAAGGGGCATCATGATCATTGTGACCCAGATGTGCAACTCCTCAAGGGAGTTAGGATAGAGGCTCCTACGTTTAATGACCACTTGGACCCTAAAGCTTTTTTAGATTGGTTGGCGGATATGGACCACTATTTTGAATGGTACGACATGTTGGATGCTCGCCGAGTCCGATTTACTAAGATGAAGCTTGTGGGCCAAGCAAAGAGGTTTTGGACTACCATGGAACGAAAGAAAGAAAGGTTGAGGGAACCCCCAATAGTTCATTGGGAAGAAATGAAAGAAATTCTAAAAGAGAAGTACATCCCTTTCTCTTATCACTTGAGGCTGGTTGAAGATTAGCAATCTCTTCGATAGGGTTCGATGAGTGTGGCTGAATACATTGAGAAGTTCGAAGAGTACTTGACCCGGTGTGAGATTGAAGAGGATCCCATGCTCACTCTTGCTCGATTTAAGACGGGTCTCCGTTCTGACATTAGGAGAGTTGCTCGCCAAAGACACTCTTGAACAGATGTATCAAGTGGTGTTGGAGGTCGAACAATACCTTAAGGCATCTGTGGGAAGGCAGTTTGAATCTCGTGATTCTGGCACTAAGGCCAACTCTTCTGGGGCTAAGCCTGATACTGGATATCTATAGAAGCCTTCCAGTAGTCATTAGTCTAGGCCCAAGGATGATAAGGGTAAAGGAGTTGTTGGGTCTAGCTCGTGTAGAGGTGATGTGACTAGGTGTTTTGGATATCAGGGGTTTGGTCACTTTGCTCACCAGTGTGGCACAAAAGAGGGCACCAATGTGTTCTTTATCGATGGGCAAGTAGAAGTAGTGCCCCTAGAAAATGACGGCGAGGAGGAAGAATACGAGCCAGCGGAGATCCTTAGTGATGAGGAAGAGGGAGCACAAGAGACTGCGACACTTGCAGTTGCTCGTTGCGCCTTTGCACAAGCAAAGAATACTGACGATTGGTGCCGCAACACGATCTTAATACCTACGCAAAATGTGGTGATAAGAGTTGCAAGATGATTGTGAATAGTGGTAGTTGTACCAAAGTGGCATCAACTAGCACTGTGAGCCGTTTGGGCTTAAAGCTTGAAGCCCATCCTCAACCCTATAGAGTGTCTTGGGTTGATGAGACTTCCATTCCAGTCTCGCACCGTTGTCTTGTTCCTATTCAGTTTGGATCATATAAAGACACTCTGGTGTGATGTTGTTCCCATGGTTTTGGGTAGGCCCTGGCTTTATGACAGGGATGTCACCATATTTGGTCGTTCGAATGTGTGTACATTCTGGTTTGAGGGCAAGAAAGTCAAGCTAAATCCTCTCTCACCCAAGAACACGACTGGAAATGAGTCCACCACAAAGAGTGGTGCGAGCGGCCCGAAGGAATTGAAGGAATCAAAGTCCAACTCTAAGCCTCTCTATATTCTAAATGCCAAAGACTTTGAGCAAGAGACTGAGCCAGACTCGATGGTATATGCCCTCGTGGCTAGGGAGAGTGCACCAGAGGCTATGTAGAGTTATCCACTGAGGCCATTCCGGTAGCGGATGAGTTTCGTGATGTCTTTCCTGATGATCTACCGGATGAGCTTCCCTCTATAAGGGATATACAACACGCCATTGATTTAGTCCTAGGGGCGACTCTACCAAACCTCCCTCATTACAGAATGAACTTAAAAGAGCATGTAGAGTTGAAGAGGCAGGTTGATGAGCTCTTAGAAAAGGGTTTCATTTAAGAGAACATGAGTCCGTGTGCCGTGCCCGCCCTTCTTACACCTAAGAAGGATGACACATGGAGGATGTGTGTTGATATTAAGGCCATCAACAAAATCACAATCAAAATCACAATCAAGTATCGGTTTTCCATACCGCGTCTTGATGACATGTTGGACATGATGGCCAATGCTACTATCTTTTCGAAAATTGACCTCAAAAATGGTTATCACTAAATCCGCATACACCCTGGCGACGAGTGGAAGATGGCCTTTAAGATGAAGATGGGCTATACGAGTGGCTAGTCATGCCTTTTGGGTTGACTAATGCCCCGAGTACCTTCATGCGTGTGATGACCCAAGTGTTGAGGCCCTTCATGGGGAAGTTCTTGGTCGTCTAATTTGATGATATCCTGATTTATAGCATGACCAAGGAACAACACCTCAACCATTTGAGGCAGGTTTGTGGGATCCTTAGAGCCAAAAAATTGTACGCCAACCTAAAGAAGTGTGCGTTTATGTCTAACAGTGTTATCTTCTTAGGTTTTGTTGTGTCAGTTGAGGGTGTGTCGGCGGATCCCGAGAAAGTCAAGGCCATTATCAATTGGCCTGAACCCTGCAATATTCACAAGGTGCGCAGCTTTCACGGCTTGGCCACCTTTTATAAGCGGTTCATTTGAGGCTTCAGTTCCATTATGGCTCCCGTCACGGATTGCATAAAAAAAGGAGAGTTTCAATGGACGAAGGTAGCCTCGAAGGCCTTCAACGAGATAAAGGCTAAGATGATCGAGACTCTAGTTACGCGACTTTCGGATTTTACGAAAGCTTTTGAGGTCGCATGTGATGCGTCAGGAGTTAGTATAGGAGTACTTAGTCAGAAAGGGCACCTTGTCGCCTTTTTGAGTGAGAAACTGAATGAGACGAAGCAAAAATACTCCACCTATGACAAAGAATTCTATGCGGTAGTACAGTCGTTGCGCCACTGGCGTCACTATCTATTGCTATAAGAATTCATCTTGTTCTCAGATCGCGAGGCCTTGAGATATTTGAATTCTCAGAAGAAACTAAATCTTAGGCACGCCAAGTGGGTCCAATTCCTTCAAGAGTACACTTTTGTGCTTAAGCACAAGATCAGTGTAGAGAATAAGCCTGCCGACGCGTTGAGTTGTCGAGTCGCGTTACTCAATTTTATGAGTGTTGAAGTCACAGGGCTCGAGCGTGTCAGAGAGGATTATTTTGAGTGCCCAGATTTCGGAGTTGTGTACGCATCGTTGTTAGAGAGTCTGTCAAGAGCTAGTAGTGAGTATTTGATATTGGACGGGTATTTGTTTAGGAGTGACCGTTTGTGCATACCTCACACCTCCCTCTGGGAGTTACATTCAAGAGGGGTCGCAGGTTATTTTGGTCGAGATAAGACCATTGCCCTAGTGGAGTATAGATTCTATTAGCCAAGCCTCAAGCAAGATGTGGCCAAAATTATAGGGCAGTGTCCTACTTGTCAATTGGCAAAACGGAAAAAGCAGAATATTGAGCTATACACACCTTTGCCAGTTCCATTCGCCCCTTGGTAGGACATCAGTATGGACTTTGTGCTTAGGCTCCCCAAGACCATTCGAAAACACGATTCCATATTTGTTGCCGTGGACCGTTTTTCTAAAATGGCCTACTTCATCCCTTGTTCGAAGAACTTCGACGCATCCCATGTTGTTAAATTGTTCTTTAGTGAGGTTGTCAAACTTCATGGGTTACCCAAAACCATAGTGTCTGACCGTGACGTTAGTTCATGAGTTATTTTTGGAAGACACTATGACATATAATGAGTACTAGGCTCCAATTTTCTTCTACATACCACCCTCAGACTGATGGTCAGACTGAGGTGGTCAATAGGAGCCTAGGTAATTTGCTTAGGTGTTTAGTGGGGAAGCACACTAGGACGTGGGACACTGCATTACCTATCGCCTAGTTTGCATTTAATAGTTCTGTCAATAGATTCATAGGTTTAAGTCCTTTTGAAGTCGTTACAAGTTATAAACCTAGAAAGCCTTTGATCTTGTCTGCAGGGTCCTTTGCACATCATATTCATTCATTGCATCAAGAAATCAGGCAAAAGATTAATACTAGTAATGAACAATACAATTTTTTTGCAGACCAACATAAACGATTCAAGGAATTCGATATAGGGGACTCTGTGATGGTCCGCATCAGGCCAGAGCGGTATCCTCAGGGAACTGTTTGGAAATTACACGCACGTAATGCTGGACTATTCAAAATTATAAAATAAAACAGTCCCAATGCGTATGTTGTAGATTTTCCACCTTCCATGGGAATTAGTTCTACATTCAATGTGGAGGATCTAGTTTCATTTCAGGGGACCATTGACACATTATCCAGCTTTTCACCTAACCATCCCAGTTCCCCAGATCTTTCCCTTGATCCATGGCCTCTTCCCGACCTATCTTCCCAGCTTCTACATCCTATACCTACCCTTCCCACATCTAGAAAGGAGATAGAGGATATTCTAGACCATCAGATTGTATCGACACTGGATGGCGGTTTTCAAAAGTTCCTTGTCAAGTGGAAGTCACGCCCAACTTCAGGCGGTATATGGCTCACTGAGGAGGAGCTTCGGAGATTTGATCCAGACATCTTGGAGCGGTCTGGGAGCTTTGTTTTAACAGTGGTGAAACCTTCGCAGTCGGGGAGAGTTGATGGGGACATCATGCACACGCCCCCTCTACGTATGTATTCGAGGAGGCAGGCCCAACTTTCGATTTGGATTGACGACGACATCTTTGGAGGGCCTCATAATTAGGGGGTTGCGTTATGGAGCATTGGAGTGGACCCGATCATCACATAGATTCTTACATCGGATCTCATGATCGTGGCCCAATATTTTAAATGATCTAGGATTTCGAGTTTTGACTATTTTTGTTATTAGAAACATCATGAACGGCTTTGATTGCTTAGATTAGTTATTTTATTTGCTTTAACTTTGGTATTAGTGCGCGCACATGGCGCAAGAGTAATTGTCTGTTTTGGGTTTAGGGTTTTCTTATAAATATAGCAATCCCATGTAGGTATCGCAATGATATTTTATGAATAAAAATTCCTACGTTTCTTCCTCTCTCTCTTTGGGTTGAAGAATCGAATTGGGTGCGAAGCCCTTCCTTCCTCGAAGGGCTAACTACCGTGGTGCAAAGCCACATCCGCTCCAAATCATCTCCACCTTCTTACGCACCACATCCATCACCCTCTACACTCCTTCTACCTTCAGATTTACCCACTTTCGTATCCAAGATTTCTCCTACAGCAGTGCACAAATAGATTTACAGATTCTGACCCATTTAAGGGGCTGAAATTCAGTGGGGTACTATGCACATGCCTTGTCACGGATCGAAGCGAAACTTGGCATGGAGGCAGCCCATCTCTGGTCGATCCCAGCCTAGAAGTTGGTTTCCGACTTTGTGGGCCCCACACACGTGCGGACGACCTGCCACGCACTTGCGTCCAGGCCCATCTGCTGTCCAGCATGCGTGGCTCATCGTTCTCTTTTTCCTCTATTTCCTTCTCTCTCGACTAAAAAAAAAACCCCTTAATCCAAATCCCTAACCCTAAAGAGTCTCAAATCCCAATTATCCCCAATTTTCAAACCCTAGATTTTCTCCCAAATTGAAACTTAGTGAATCTCTTGAGTTGGGAACAATCCTTTGCAAGAATGGATGATTCTTATACTCCTTTGGGCTTGTTTGGCTTATAATTTTATTTGATCCAGCCCTAAAGTTGTGTAGGTTTGGACCTGCATAGATTCCCCTTTTTGAATGTTTGATAGTAGGTAGGATGTGGAATTTTGTGACTTTTTAAAATTGGTATAATCACAAGCTTGATTTCTTGCATTCCATATTTAATTTCTTGTCCTGCATCAATTGGGCATACCCTTCAGTACCTATTTCATTCTTAAACCTGAATGGGGTTGTGCTGGGTCACATTAAGTCGTCTGAGCTTGACCCAGTTATAATCAGTGTTTTAAATAGCAGTAGCGTGATGCGTAGCGCTTAGCCCTCTATAGCGCGTAGCGTAAATACGTAGCGTGTAGCGTAAGCTACATGATACTTCTATTTTTCAATTTAAAAATATGACAAATATAATAAATAGTGAAAAAAAGGGAAAAAATATAAAAAATGCCTAAAAGATGATTCATTTTATCAATTATAAGCATGTTAAAAAAAGTTATTAGTTATCATTTATCAAAAGCCAATCCACATATATAAGCCAAATCAAATAATTATCACATTAACAACTTTCTAAGAAAACCACTTTAATTAATAATGTTTAATTGAAACCACAAGTCACAATTATGAAAATAAATAAAAATCCCATAGGTTAAAAGTATCAAGTACAATACAAGTGTCACATTCCTCAACATTAGAAACAAAGAAAAAGTGAAAAAATAATAAAAAACTAAAACAGTAAAAAATACATTGTAGCTTACGCTACGGACGCTACGCACTACGTATTTGTAGCGTACGCTACGACCCCTGTAGCGTGCGCTACAGGAGATTTACGCTATTTGGGACGCTACGTGACGCTACGGCCACGCTATGCTACGTAGCGTATGCTACCGCTATGCTACGAGCGCTATTTGAAACACTGGTTATAATATAATCAGTTGGGTCAGGTCGGGTGTGGGTTTGATGGATTTTAGGTGGGTTTGGTTGGGCCCTAGATAATGGGTCACAGGTCGGGTTCATTCCAGAAATCTTGGCCCATTTAGCAAATGGGTCTGGCTTAGGCTGACCCAACCCCACCCATTGAACTCCTAGTGCTTGTGTGCCTCTCCGCATATTATATGCATATGGTTCTTAATTTATTTGTTGGCACTTTAAGATAAATGGTTCCTTATTTATATTTAAACATGAATATTTTAATATTTGATTCATGGGATTTATACATTGCTGTAAACATTATTCCACATGTAAGCATGCTTGACTATACAATATTTAACCTTCGGACCTGATCCCTAGATGGTTAAGTTGATGTATTCTTCTTTTGGATTTTGGTTTTTCTTATTTTTGGATGAAGTTGATGCACACTTTCTCTAGTTTGGCTCTTTTCTGATTCACAGCTTCTCATTCTATTTTAGATGAATGCGATTTGTGTTCGTATTTTGTCAAAACCTATTTTTCTTTGAATGCTCATTGAGGGAATTTCAAGTTATATGTTTTGGGAAGCCATGTCTTCTAGTGATGCTCCTTGCCATAATGTTCTCTAACTTCGGATGATGTTTTTGATGCTTTTGTCTAGTGCGGTGTTTACTTTTCAGGATGTTCTTTTGTAGGTACTTGAAGAAGTAGTTGGGTTGCCCGTAGAAGATGATGGCAAGATTGAGGATGAACAAGAATCTTTTACTTCACAACTCGCAGTTGATGATGCGCTAGATTCTGTTCCTGCAAAAACCATGGAATGTGATGGTGAGGCTGAAGTAAAGCAAAGATCTATTCCTCCACCTGGTACTGGACAGAAAATATATGAAATTGATCCTCTTTTAAGAGGTTTTAAAGGACATCTTGATTATCGGTAAGAGCATATATTTGGTGATAACAACTTTATGTCTTGGAAGGCTGCTTGGTATTCATAAGCTGTTTTATTTTCGTTTCTTTTTTTGAATTTAAATTACTTTTATCATCAAATGATTCCCTCAATGCAAATTCAGTCTACATTTGTACTGTTCCACATGTAGATGTTGTTTATTATTGATATATAGATATGTAGAGGAGGTTATCATAATAACTTGCTCATAACATAATTTGTTTATAAGACATTTAAAATCTGTTATTATCTTGTCAGCATTTTACACTCCTAGCCTCTCTATTTTATTGTTAGGGCTTTCATAACTAAAGGAAAAAGTACAAAAATAGCCCTCTATATCTGAGTTATTACATAATCAAAGCCTATTGGCCTAAATTCTATTGTAGCACATATCTTAGCCCAATAATAATGAGAAACACATGTGAGACCATTACGGCCCACTCTTGAGATCATCATGGTCCATTAACACTGCCCCTCAAGCTAGATCATGTGTATCATCAATGCCCAATTTGACGAAGAAATGATCTAAATGAGTGCTTCCAAGAGCCTTATTGAACACATTCGCCAATTGATCTTGAGACTTGATGAATGGCATGCAAATTTCTTTACTGGTAACTTTCTCTATGATGAAGTGACAATCGACTTCGATGTGCTTGATTCTCTCATGATAAATGCGATTGTTGGCAATACGAGAGGCAGCTTGATTATCACATTGTAACCTCATGGGAAATTCACACATAAACATCTTTAACCATACAAGTTAACGTGTAGCATGAGCCATTGCATGCATTCTTCTTGAGTGCTTGAACAGGTCGCTGCACTTTGCTTCTTATATTCCATGTAACTAAGTTACCTCCTACAAAGGTACAAAAGCTTGTAGTAGATCTCCTGTTAGATCGAGAACCAATCCAGTCTACATCTGACTACCCTTTTACTCGAAGCTGGCCATCACACTTATAAAGAACGCTGTTTTAAATATCGACGATATTGGCCGATATATCCCATGATATATCTTGTATCCCACCTGTGCGATACGAAACACACAGGTAGTGCAGTTATATCCCACATGTTCCATCCAGTGAGCATTTTTAATTTTCGATCCCTTTTTTTTTTTTTTTTTTTTTGTAGAAATTATGTTAAATCAATGTCAAATGGTTACAAATCCACCAGTTCTTCATGTTTTGCATGAAAAATCATGGAGTTGGAGCTTTGATTTCGATATCCATTGTTCTTCATGTTTTCCATGGTTTTTGTAAAATTATCCTTTATCCAGTTGTCAATTGAGACTAATTTCGAAGTATTTAAGAGTATTTGATGAAATGATCATCACATACACACTAATTTCGAAATTTGAGTGTAGGTGGTCTGATTTGAGAAAAATTGGGAAAAATTTGAAATTTCCCCGATTTCTCCCAAATTGCTTAAAATGTTGCACTGCAAACATGAAATCAAGCATGTATGAGGGCTGATCTATTGATTTGTTAAGTCCTTATCAAAATTTGGAAAATAAAAGTAATTTTTAATTAAAAATTAATAAAAAATTATTATTATTATTATTATTTTTGCAATTTGCCTTCAACTAGCTGTCAATTGAGACTAATTTCAAAATATTTTGGAGTGTTTGATGAAATGAACATCACTAGGGGTGCACACGGGTCGGTTTGGTCCAGTTTTGGAGTGAAACCGGAACCGAACCATTCCTAACGGTTCTACAAATTATGGAACCGGAACCGGACCGTTAGCACCATAGAACCGGAACCGGAATCGGACCGTGAAAAACGGTTCGGTTCCGGATCGGTTCCACGGTTCTGGGAGCAGAATGGGGAGAGAGAGAGAGAGAGAGAGAGAGAGAGAGAGAGAGAGAGAGAGAGCGGTAGATGAGACGCTCAAGTCTTCCTAGGTGACTTCCACTTTCGAAGGCAGAAGGATTGCTTGCTAGAAGATGCAAAACTGATTGTCCTCTTTCATTCATAAAGGTGAGAAAATGAAAGAAAATGGGACTGATTTCTAAGAGCTCAGGGAGAGAGGGCAGAAATCACTCCACCCTATCAATGAAAGAAAATGAAACCGAAAACAAAAATTAGGAAAATCAATGAAAAATGGGACTGCTTTCTAAGAGCTCAAGGAGAGGGCAAAAATCTAGATGCAAATTGAAAGAGAGGATTTTTAATCTGCATCGGGATTCCCACCGAGGAAGTACTTGAAACTGCCACGAGAATCTGTAATAAACGGCTGCAACAACCATGGATGTTATCCCGCAGCTCGACATGATCGCCGCGATGAGGTATATGGGCCGAGGAAGGGATTTCGGCCGAAACGATAAGGTTTGAGGGTTACTGCAGCCAGTGTTCGAAATATCGGTATCGTGTTACGTATCGCATCTTTGGGATACAGATACGTATCAGTTATCGCATGGGATATATCGGTTGTATCGTGTAATGTATCGTTGTTGTTGGAAACATGGGGAAATTAGTAGAGTTTTTCAATGAAACTTCAGTGATTGTTAAAAAACACATCAACACACACTTACAAATCAAAACATTACCAAAAAATAAGTGCACATTTTAGGTTTTCTTTGTATGGGGGTCCTAATCTATGCGTTGTCTAATTGAATTGATGCAAGTATATTCAAAGTTCATTTATATAATTTACAAATATAAGAAGACGTTTGGAAACACAACCAATACATTCAAAAGCAAAAGAAGAATCACTATATTAGGTTACATACATGTTTGATTTTATGCTTGGACACAAGGATTGCAACCGATTTGCGAGCAAGTAGGAAATTTCGATTTTTTCAACTTTCTTGCAACTCGGCTCATCTTCTCCAATTCTCAAAATTCAAGCTCCCAATCCATGTTTTTTCATGCAAAACATGAAAAATCATGTATTTGTATCAATTTGACGCTGATTAAACATGATTTACTGAAAAAAAAAAAGGATTGAAAATTGAAAATGCTCACCGAATCGAACATGTGAGATATATCGCACTACTTGCGAATTTCGTATCGCACAGGTGGGATACAAGGTATATCGTGGGATATATTGGCCAATATCGTCGATATTTAAAACACTGACTGCAGCTGAAATGCCAGCCTTAGGCAATAGTGGGGATAAAGAGTAGAGAGATCAGATATTTAGGGTTTTTTTTTTTTTTTTTTTTTTTTTAAAAATTTTAAGTAAAGGTTCGGATTAACGGTTCGGTTCATGGTTCGGTTCGGTTCTATAGGGCCTTAAACCGGAACCGATCCGTATCCAATGGTTCTCGAATTTTTGGAACCGGAACCGGTGTTCTCTGGAACCGGACCAAACTGGACCGATCCAACGGTTCCGGTCCGGTTCCGACGGTTCGATGTGCACCCCTAATCATCACATACACTCTAAATGTTATGCATTCAATTTGAATATAATTGTATTAGTTCAGTTAACACATAACTTAGGACCTTATACAAAGGAAACCTTTCATGTGCACTTCTTTTTTAAGATGTTATAATTTAAAAGTGTATTAAGGTCTTTTTTAACAATCCTTGAAGTTTCATTAAAAAATTCAACCATTTTCCAAATGTTTCCCCATGTTTCACAAGAAGTGCGATAAATTACTTGATACAAACGATATATCCCGTGCGATAACCGATACATATTTGCATCCCAAGGATGCGATATGTGACACGATACCAATATTTCGAACATTGATAGAGAATACTACGACCAAGAGCTCCCTTTAAGTACTCGAGTATATGAAACACAACTTCTATATGTGGAACCTAGGTGATGTAGGACCGAAGCATGAACCAAATAACATGTGAGATCAAGTAGCCGAATTAAGATATTTAATAAAAAAACACAAACGTCGCTATAATCATCACAAATATTATGAAAATCAAAAGAACATCATGCATAATCCTAGCCTAAGCTACCAACATCGTAACACAAGCTCATTAAATAAAAAGAAACTAGGATCTAATGGATGTAGGGACATCCAATTAGCATAGGGTATAGTCTATTTCAAAATAAGAAACCTAATACAACCTAGGGTGAAAATTAGGGTTTCGGTACTTTTGGGAAAGTAGGAAAATTAGGAATTTTAGGTTTAGGGTTAGGGTTTCGGGGATGGAAGAAAGGAGTTTTGATATAATGATGGGGGGAAACTACAAGGGGTAGGTGGGATTCACACGTGTGGTCGTATGATCACACGTGTGGCGTGAGAGGATAGGTTTAGTCCGGTTAGGGTTTTGGATTGTGAATGGGTATGGAAAGTTGGGTTTGAGAGAAGATGGAGATCTTGGATGGGGAGAATGAAGAACCCAAAGAAAATACTTGGATAGGGGAGAAAAGAGAAGATGATGTGGGGATAGATGGAGACCTCGCACCTCCGTTGATGAAGATTAGCCTCGTACCAATCTTCCTTCCAAATTGCATGGAAGTATATTCAAATCGCATGAAGTGGGAAGAAGAAAGCAAGAGCTCTCTCTCTCTCTCTCTCTCTCTCTCTCTCTCTCTCTTAATCACAAAATCCAATGGGAGAGAGGTCATATGCCCTCCTCCTTTTATAGATCCAAGAAGTTTAAAAAATTACAATAATCTCCCTGTCTTGTGAATCTTAACAAAAATAGTCTTAGTCTAAATAAAATCAACCAAAACAATCATAATGTGTTCAAATATAAAATAATCAAAAACTAAATCCTAAAAAATGATAAAGTCTAAAGCTGATGTTGACGATCAATGATCAATGGCCGATCATGTGATCCAATGGCCCGATCGTCGCATCCCTCCAATCCAACGGTTTGGATCACTCCATAAAGCAGCCCATGTGCATCTTCCCAGTGTGGGGTTTTCCAGATGCTCGCACATGCACATGGGGTCTTCAGCCTGATCACGGATACTCGACTAGCCAGAGAGAAATTGGTGCGGCCCGCCTCTTCCTCTGATACGTACGCAAGGGTGTACGTGATGTGATGTCCTCATCACTAGGGAGCCTGCAAAAACCAACTAATCATACTGGAAATTTGATATCGGGTCGAGTGATTGTTAAGTAAATTAACTTTCTAACAACTCCACATGAATAACCCAAGGAACATTTTATTTCAGAAGAAGCAACACATATCATACCTGATTAAACAAGAATAGTAGTCGAAGAGGATGTACGGGTGGAACTAGAGGTGGGCATCGAGTTGAATTAGACCAAGTTAGGTCCAACTCGACTCGATTCGGTTTTGCCAACTCCCTAACCCGAACTCGATCCGACTCGGGACTGAGTCCAACAGGCCTGACTCGATCCGAATAGAGTTTGACTCGGTCAGAGAAACCGAGTCAGATCGAGTTGGCTACATTTGGGATTGGGTCAATGGACCATGCCCTAAAATGATCTCTCCAAATGGATGGCTGATGTGGATAGACAACACATACATCATAGTGGGGCCCAAAGAACATGATGATGTCACTTCAGTAGCCGACTTGCTACTATCGTGTTCAGTAGCTAATCCATGTCCGTCCCAAGCCAAGGCGGGCTACGAATGAGGTCCCGAGCTCGGCCGAACCACTAGCGGCCTACCCTTGAGGTCCCGAGACAGGGCGGGCCACCACAGCTTGCACCCGAGATCCCAAGCTCGAAAAAACACAGAAAAAAACTTAAAAAATAAACATACGTGATGAATGGACGAGGATGACCGGTAAAGATTGGGTGCTGGGTTGCTGGCTGGCCTGGATTCCGATCGGGTTGGGTGTGGCGCCGGCGCGGGTAGGGTTAGGGTAGATGAAATGGTAAAAGTAAAAAATTAAAAAAAGTTTATTTTATACTACCCGATTCCGGTCCGAGTCGGGTTTCGTATCGGATCTGATCCAACCGGATTGGATTTCGGATCGGGTTGGATTGGGTTACTATGTAACCCGAACTCGACTCGGTCGGGATTCGGATCCGGGTGGGTCTACTCGATCCGAACCCGACCCTGGCATTCGGTTCGGGTCGAGTCGAGTCCTGCCCACCTCTAGGTGGAACGATCTTTTAGCAATTTGGCATACTCATCCTCGGACAAAGTAAATGTATGACCTGCAGTACTTGGTTTGAAAGGAGCTGAGATGCACTTGGAAACGTAGCCCTTAGAACCGACATTAGAAGATCGAACCTAATTTGCCTAAGTTGGCCTACTAATTAGATCCAAGCACGTATTGTCGTGTGGTTAGAAATACCAGAATATGAGCACTATCGATTACCATGACGACGACTATGACTACGACTTCCACCAAAATCTGTACCATGATTTCCCTAAATATTCCTACCTCCAAAATGACCTCCCCCTAAACCTCTACCACCAAATTGTCCACCGCGACCATGTTCACCATGACTTCCTCCTCCCCTACCAGATGAAGAAATAAACACTAAGCGATCAAATTTAGATAAACTCAATGTATTTATATTAACTGCAAGATAAACATGAGCAAATGGCTCCATAATGGATGTAATTTCTCTATCTCTAAGAATCTGAGCTTGCACAGGTTTGAACTTAGGACGAAGACTAGAGAGGAAGTTGGAAACACGAAATTCCTCTCTGCTGTCTCATGGTCTCATAATCGGTCAACAAGGTTTGATGCATGTTTAGTTCTTTCCACATCCTTTGCAATGCTGAATAATATGCGCTTACACTCTTATCTCTTTGCTAAACACATATTTTGAAGCAACTCGTATATAAGACAAGGTATTAAAGAACAATTACGTAATGGCCGCAATGGTTCAGGCCATTATGTGTTACAGGGTTGTAATGGCCAGTTCCAAAAAAAAAAAAAAATGGACCATAAAGGTCTTGTGATGGCTGTTATGGGCCCAGAGCGGTCTATTACAGTCTAGCGTAATGGCCATTACCGCTATCGGCTGAAAATAATTCGAAAAAAAATGTTGAAACCCTATTTTCTTGAGAAAAGGAAAAAAGTAGCATACCACCATACAGGGAAACTCTTCTTCTTCTTCTACTTTCTCCTCTTCCTCTTCCTCTTCTTCTTCTCCTCGTCTGGAACATCCTTTTGTTTTTCCCTCAATCTCTGTCTCTGTTTATTATCTTTCCAAAATAAAAACACATCAAGAGCCCCCCAGCCCTCTCCATTTTATTATCAGGGTTTTCATAATAAAAGCAAAAGTAGAAAATTTCCCTCCATACTTAAGTTATTACATCAGGAATGCCCATGGGCCTAACACATGTCTTAGCCCAATAATAATGAGAAACCAAACGTGAGAGCATCACGGTCCATCAACACAAGTTATAACTGTTTTTAATTGCTTAGAATTCTTGAGACCTCATCATCTGATTGTTGATGTTAATCTTTTTGTATTGTTTCCTTATAATGATATATGTATGCTAACTCTAAAATCCTGAATGACGATGTTGTTTGATTTCTTCTGATTTTTGCAGTAGAGATTGCACTACTTGTGGTAGGGCCCATAGTGCTGAAAACACCAAGAACTGGATGAGAATTAGTGAAATTAACCAAGATCCAGATTAGAATTGGTGAAATTAACTCAAAGTTCAATAGAGACCATTTTTGGTGAGATGTGTAGCATTCCACAGAAGATTAATTCAATATAATTCCTCAAAGCGAACTTTTCTGATCTCTGTGATTCAGGATCTATGTGAAGAAATCTGCAGAAAAGCCAGGAACCAGATGATGATGGTTGATACTAACTCCAAGAATCAAAGTTAGAACATCTTCGAGAGAACTTAAGATAAAATGGAGGATCCACTTAAACTATTGTGGATGTTAGAGGGTCTGACCATCAATCATTCTGGGTAGTAATTGAGAATTTGGAAATGGGAAAAATCTGGGCATTTCTTGGTCAAATCTCTTTATGGGCACCTTATGGAGTAAAGAGAAGGAATGGTGCCTACAGCTTAGCTACAAGGATCTAAGACTTCCCCTAGAGTCACGGCCTTTGGTTAGCTAGTGAGGTGGGATAGGGTGTCTTGTGAAGTAGGAAAATGACAATTATTAATGGATTCCACATGTGCTTTTGTGAAGATCATCTGTTTCTTCATTGCCTGTAGTGGTGCTTTGGCCAATTCGATGTTGAGTGGTCGATGCCTAATCTTAGTTTCATGATCCTTCTAGATAGGTGTCGCTCCCACTTCAAATCACCCTCTGGACTTGTGCTGCCACACCCATTCCCTACCTGTTTATACTTAAAATCATTTTGAAACAGATGGTTCCATGATCGATATCCGATCTATTGCAACTTCGGTAAACGCTTCATGCAACTATATGCCCAATTCTATGGTAAGCTACTTGCAGGCTTGGGTGGTGGGTCCAAGGGGATGTAAGGTTAGATTGCTGTGGAATCTATATCTTCTAGCAATCTCGTGGGCAATTTGGATGAAAAGAAACATTAGGCCTTTAGTACTAGAAACAAGTCTGTGATCTAGGTGATTGATGGAGAGGTGTTATATAAGCTCATGTGCGATGTCTTTGTAGAAATTCATGGGTTATAGGAAAACGGACTCCTTAAAGCTAGTTGGGTTTCAGATGCGTTTACATGATAATAAAGAAGATACCGAATAGAGAGAAGAATGGACATAAAAGGAGAGATCTAGAAAATGGCATGCCCCTCTCCTCCTATTATCAATATAATGAAACCCCTAATGCTACAGCCATTATTCCTACACTCACCCTCAAGTTGGAGCATGCATGTTACACATGCCTAGCTTGCCTAATATAATATGAGGCCAATGACAATTTGAAGACTTGGTGAAAACATCTTGCCAATTGATACTCTAAACGAACAAAGAGCAAAACAAATTCCTTGGCGACAACATTCTCTCAAACAAAATGGCAGTCTACCTCGATATGCTTTGTCCTTTCATGAAACAAGGGATTGTTGGTAATGTAATTGTCACTTGGTTTTCGTGATGGAGCGGGAATGAGTAATTGGTGAGAACCCCATCTCATACAAGAGAGATTTGAGCCATAAAAGCTTACTATGGTGTGATTGATAAAAGAGAAAGATAATAAGAAAAGAGGAGAAAGAATGAAAGGAGGAAGGGAAAAAGGAGAGATTAGGTTTCACATGCCTCGCCTCTCTCGTTTTTAACATGATTTTCAATAACTACAATAATGCTGTTAGTAACAAAAGCCAGACTACCTATTATGTCCAAAACATATATGGGCCGTAGAACAACCCATATCTGATAACATTCCCCCTTAAGCTGGAGCATAATATCATGAATGCCCATCTTGACAAAGAGACAATCTAGTTGAGTACGACCTAGAGGTTTGTTAAACATATCCGCGAGTTGATCTTGGGACTTGACGAACGACATGTAAATTTCCTTGCTTGCAACTCTACCGGATGAAGTGGCAGTCGACCTCAATCTTCTTGGTCCTTTTATGATAGACAAGGTTGTTGGTAATATGAGAGGTTGCTTGATTATTATAATACAACCTCATGGGATCCTTAATTATAAACCTAAATATGCAGATTAATGTTTTTAGCCAAACGAGTTCATGTCTCATGGTCATGGGTCCATTCCCTGTATTCTGCCTCAACACATGAATGAGCCACACCACTTATCTTCTTACTATTCAAGTAACAAGGTTGCCACTTATAAAAGTATATTAGCCCTATGTAGATTGCCTATTAGATGGAGAACTGACCCAATTTGCATAAGAACATCCTTCCACTCGGAGATAGTCATTTGCTTGTAAAGAATACCATGACCAGGAGCTCCCTTTAAATACTTGAAGATAGGAAGCATGACTTCGATTTGAGGGATCCAAGGAGCTTGCATGACTTGATTAAATACACTGGCATGATATGTAATATCAAGTCGGGTGATTGTTAGATAAATCAAATTTTCGACAAGTTAGTGAGACTCCCCTAGATCATCAATTAACTTACCCTAATCCATACTAAGTTTTTGATTTGCAACCATGGGTGTTTCGCGGGCTTGGCTCCTAGAATACTTGTCTCATCAAGTAAATCCATCATATATTTTTGATGTGACAAGTTGACGCCCACCTTGGACCCAACCAGTGTTCGAATTATCTCCAATATTATCAAAATATCTCCAATATTATCTTTATCTCTAGCTCAGCGATACCGATAACACTGGTAGCGATACCAATAACGCTGGTAGTATCAGAAATTCTAGGTATTAGCAATGTATCGTTAAGTATTGCCAACGTATCAATATCGTTAATGTAATTGTCAATATTTTCAACTATGTAAATTCTAGGTGTTGCTTGTATTGCCAATGCATCAATATCGCCAATGTATCGCCAATATTTTCGACTCTGTAAATTCTAGGTAATGCTTGTATCATAAGTGTATTGACAATATTTCTATAATATCGCCAACGTATTGATATCATCAAAATTTTGTTTATTAGAAAAAAAATTTATTTCAAAATTTTTTCATGGGCACATGGTTGTATGTAGAGTTCAATTTGTCATTGATAATATTGATAATATCTAGATATTATCGATATCGCAACATGCGAGATATTGAGACCATAATCTTTCGTTTCATTTCCAATTGTTGATGATTTCTTGGTGAAGTATCATGTGTTGTTAATATTTTGCAATATCGATGGATATTTGGATGGAAGGTTAGATGGTTAAATAGGCTAGAGGGGATGGTTGGACTGATTTCTTACAACAACCCATGATTTTAAGGCTCCAATAAATGGAAACTTGCTATGTATGCATTCTTTTTGCAATTTTTTTTTTTTTTTTTTTTTTTTTTTTTTTAATTTTAAATTTCTAAATATTTAAATATGTACATTTTAACATCTCCTGAAGTTTTGCTGAAAATTCCACTGTTTTCCTATGTTTCCCCACATTTTCGGTTATTAGTGATATTATCGGCGATATCGATATTGTTTCCGTATCCCTGACCAGCGAAACTTGTAGTGATACCGATACTTCGTACACTGGACCCAACCACCTCAATGCCCAAGAAACACCGAACACGGCCCAAGTCCTTTGTATAAAAATTGCCTCAAATCACCGTCGTTTCTTTTGGTGCGGTCCACCCCATGCCTGCAAACGAGTTGTCTTATGCTTGGGCAACATGGATAAAATACTTACATCAAGGTGGGGACCCCACAATGGGCCCCACAACACGGGGAAACACGTTGGACAACAAGCTGTCTAGCAATGTAATCCACTAGTATTTGATTTTTTTTTGGGTTGTGACACATTGAGTAGGCCCACAAGGGTCTGTTGCTGTTCGTGGTTGCCCAAATGCAGGGTCCACCTGGGGGTCTCTCCTACACAGTGGAGGGTGTCCACGGTGGGCCCCACAAGCCCTGGTTGGCTAGAAATAAGCATTACGGTGGGCCCAAGGAAGATTGCATAATAGGCACTCAATATCCACGGTTTTCATAGGAGAGACCTGACTGGGTTGCAGATCAGCCTCATTTTTGGGCTCAAGGCCAAAATTTATTTGGCATAGCTAATGGATGGAGTGGATTAAACAATTTCATCACGGTGGGTCCCATAGAGGGGCCACCCACTGGGCTGTGTGCCAAGGCGTGCTGCCTTGCAACGTGGTCCCCTGGGAACCCTAAAAAAAGCTTCGCGTCAAGTTTATATTTGTATTTCTCTTCATCCGGGTACGTGGGACCCATGACACAAGTTAGTATGCCAAAGGGGCATATGGCTGGGTCTTGAAAGGTTTCATAGTGGATGTCATCTCTCCACCTGAGACTCGGATTTGTCTCTTTTTTGGCCCCTGGCGATAAAATGATCTGGAAAAATGGATGGAAGGTGTAGATTATACATATACACCATGGTGGGCCACATGAGTGGCCCACCTCCTGTCAATGTGCGAAAACATGCTGGCTTGCAGTGTGGGCACCGGTGGGCCCCAAAAGGGTATGATTAATCTTGATATTTGTGTTTTCTCCTCATTCAGGTCTGTTTGATCTGAAAAACAGGTTATATGGCAAATTAACGTCATGATATGGCCCTAGGAAGGTTTCAACAGTGGACATCACTATCCCAACTGTTTCCAGCAGTGTGGATCACTTGAGATCTGGATCTTTCTCATTTGTGGGTCCATGACCTAAATTGATCTAGCAAATCAGATGGACAGTGCAGATTAAACGCATACATCATGGTGGGTCCCACGAGGTGGGTGTAACGCCCTGAAAATCGGGGGTCGAGTAGCAACTCAACACCCGAGTTCCAAAACATCACTTATGCAACATAAATGCTTATGATTGATTGTTGCCTATGTTAGTGCATTAATCATGAGTGGGATTATACCAAAACAGTAATTCATACTCCAGATCAAGTTATAAAACGCAAGCGGAAGACTGAAAGATGTATATAAATGTACATAAAGCCAAAAACGTCACAATCGGTCTCCAAAGTATGAACACTTTACTGAGTCACCATATGCATGTATTAGTTTCAAAACCAAAATGCCAAAAAAAGAGTGGTACAATTATAATAGTGAACCCTGTAGCCTCGTCATCTGAATGGCCTAAGCGAAGCCTCCAGAGAACTGCATGTAAGAGAACTCATCCTGATCATCATAGTAATTAAGCTCAGCCTCCTGCGTCTCGTCGATACCTGCATCTAAGACAGAGTCTGGTGGGTGTCCAAAACACCGTCCCGTAACGTGGGAGTGAGTAGCTAACTCAGTGGAACAATAAAGTATAGGTTAACATGTTATCAATTCAGTCAAGCAGTAATGATAAAACAGTACAATCAACCACTCCTAAATACTCTTATTAATGCAAGTATAAATGCACATGATGCATGCCTCGCCAATGTTCCCTCATGCGACAACATCTTACGTCCGCGGCATGTGTTCATCCCTCAGTGCTCCACATCTTCTAGGCACATGCAGTGCTATGTTATGAGCGTGATTACCGAGTGATTATTAGTCCTTTTCATATAGCCGTATTGGGAAACTAATGTACCTTCCTTATATCATTCCCAAACAATGATCCATTCTAGGGTCGTCAGTCCTAGATAATCTCATACGATGATGCGGTTCTAGGTCGCTGTAAAGGGCTGCCAGGGCTGTTACACGCACTCATTGCACCGCTCACCCATCACCTTATCAATACAGGCCTAGTTTATACTCTGTTTACTACGGGAAGGCTCGTCGCCTCTCCGCAGATTCAGAGTATGCTCGAGGTCACTACAAAGGTCTTGTCACCAATCAGTGTAGGCCGACAACTCGAATATGGTGTCCCATACCACCATATTCGGCTCACGAGTTTGGGTTGCTCACTGGTCACTACGGGGAGGCTCGCGGCCCCAGCGAAGGCCGACAGCTCGACCACGGTGTCCCATACCACCATGCCTGGCTCATGAGTCTTAGCGGATCGAGGTACCAAGGTTAACGGGATTACACTGGTAGGTTTGGTACCTTAGGTTCAAGCAGTAGCGTCCAAACATGGTGAACATACATTAGACAGATCGGGTTACTTGACGAGCTCGACTAACACGAGCGCACAACCAACTGAACGACATGAAGTCCATAAACACTTCGCGTGGCCTAACCACTGTCGCCAACCGAAGTACGACTCGGGTTTGTCAAACACATCCTACGTGGCGAATGAATCTCAGCCACGAATACAATCTCGTTACCGATTGCCTGGACTATCACGTAGCCCCAATCACATTCAAGTTCCAACCAGAAAGCATGTATAGTAGTCTAAGCAGAATTATCAAAGCAATTCAAACATGTGAATAAGCATGTTATGAAACACCATATAAACAGGAAATACAATCACATGCACTTCATAAGTAAGCGTTGAAATTAAACAATCAACATGGAGGAAATCGTATACATCTCTAAGTTAGTTGAGAATCCTATCCCAACACTTACCTAAAGCACAATCATCTAAGTCCTTACTCTTACAAGCATTTTCACAAACACTTAGAATACACATATTTAACATACATAACGTATATTAGCAAAAACATGTATTAGGACGAATCCTTTCGTTGAGTAAGTATTATACACATATATAGCATATACATACAGTAATTTATCATGGCAAACACACTTTCATAATTTGTACGTATACGGTATTTTCTACAAATATACAGAATACACTATACGCCATAATTTGCATATGTAACTGAATCGCAAAACGAACATTGCATTTTGCATATACAATAACACCCAGATCATGAATCTATCATTATCTGACATTGAATGCATTGAAAACTATAACCTATACGTCTAAAGTCCGCACCTTACGCCGTAGAAACGAATAACGGACTCAGTTAAACACCAAGTCTTAATCACTGGCAGAACGGCAACCTAAGACACGAAATAGGTTAGCTACTTCATCACTTACACTCATCGGATCTCTAGAACTGATTAGGGTTAGGATTCCTTACCTGAAAACGGAATCAGAATCGCCGGAAAAGCGATACTGTTGTGGTGGATAAACACGGAGAACAATAGGGATTGATTTCCCAGAATAACTCTAACTTCTCTCTCACTTTCTCTCTCTTTCTTCTCTTCTCTCTCCTAGGGTTTTCTCAAATTAGTATGGTGAGAATGAGAGAGGGTTTAAGGTCCTTATATAGGCCTAAAACTCACTAAACTAGACTCAGGATCAAGGTATACTTAGGTTATGTCGAAAGCGGGTCTGTTCCGTCTCAACGGAGCACTTCTGGAGCCCCCCCTTGAGCCAAAGGTCGGACTTAAGCTCACAGATGGATCTAGGTCGAGTTAAGTTTTCATCCCAATCGGGTTTCCAGATCACACGTGGCGGACCAGTTTCAGTTCAACGGTCACAGAGGCTCGATTAGGGTTACAAGTATACAGACATGTATGGGAAATGTTTCCTGATCCGAGAGTGTATTTGGGTCAGATTCTGACGGTCTGATTGCTTATATTTGGCCCGCAAACGTCAAGTCTCAGATTACTTAAATTTAATTTAATTTCTAAAGAAAACCAGGTTTTCTCACACTCTTCACTCCGGGCTCAAGCGAATAGCCGTGGGACACAATCTGGATTTGACTTCCGAGATGGTTGTCAAGCCCAGCAAGGCGGTCCTAATTCTATAACCTCGTATTATTCGGACTTTCGATGTGCGGTCCAGATCTGATACGGAGTTTCGTGATGCTCCCGAGAGCAGCCAGGTAATGAGTTTGATCCTAGATTTTTGGGTAACCTAGCGTCAATGATTATACAAGTTTTGGGTCTTGCAGATCGTATTTAAAGTGATTCAAGCGGATTTCATGGCTAATCCAGTTTAACACTTAGTTAACTTTGTCTAATTTCTAAAGGATTTGATCCTAAGTGATTTCTGCCTGAGGTGGTACTCGGGTGTTTGTACGGAATTTTCCGAGACGTTACAGTGGGCCACCTTCCAAGCTATAGAGAAGCATCGTCATTGATGTTGGAAGCAATGTTTTAAATATCGACGATATTGGCCGATATATCCCACGATATATCTTGCATCCCACCCGTGCGAGATGAAACATACAAGTAGTGTCGATATATCCCACATGTTTGATCCGGTGAGCATTTTCAATTTTTGATCCCTTTCTTTTTGTTCAAGTTATATTAAATCAGTGTCAAATGGTTATAAATCAATAAGTTCTTCACGTTTTGCATGAAAAATCATGGAGTTGGAGCTTTGATTTCGATATCCATTGGTTCTTCATGTTCTCTATGTTTTTTTTTTTTAAAACTTATCCTTAAACCAACTATCAATTGAGACTAATTTCGAAGTATTTAGGAGTATTTGATGAAATGAACATCACATACACTCTAATTTCAAAATATGAGTGTAGGTGACTTAATTTCGAAACCTATTATGTGCACTTCTTTTTTGAGATATTATGATTTAAAAGATTGTATTTAGGTCTTTTTTAACAATTCCGAAAGTTTCATTGAAAAATTCAATCATTTTCCCAATGTTTCCCAAAAAGTGCGATAAATTACCTGATACAAATGATATACTGTGCAATAACCGATATGTATCTATATTCCAAGGATGCAATACGTAACGCGATGCCGATATTTCAAACACTGGTTGGAAGCAGCAGTGTCTTTGATGCTGGTTTTTTTTTTTTTTTTTTTTTTTTTTTTTTTTTTTTTTGTATTTTTTTTATTTCGGTTGTGTGGGGCCCACACGTGGATGATCCACTCCTCCATCAAGTTGGCCAACTCATGGTGGGCCCCAAAGAGCTTTGGACGGAGCTGATTTATATTTCTCCTTCATCCAGATTTGTTTGAACTTATGTACAAGTTGAATGGTAAATAAATATCATGGTGGGCCACACAAGGTGGTCCACGCTGTGACAACGTGCGGGGAACGTTGTCTCACAACGTGACCCACTTGTGAGCCCCATAACAGTTCATCAAAAGCAAGAAAAGGAAAGGGAAAATGAAAGGGGAGGAAAGAGTAAGGGGAAGAAGGATTTGGCCATCGGGATGGCCTCCGCCACGGTTGGGTCCACCATACATACCATACATAAGGTGGGTCCCACCCTTGTGGGCCCACCAAAAATGAAAGAAAACAATAAAAAGAGGGATTTCATCCTCCCTTGCACTCATGACGAAGACGAACGATTAGATTGGGTTGAATTGTTGATCGAACAGTCCGAATGGTGATTGAGGTCCTCCAACCTCCTCTCCACTCCTAATCTCCTCTAATCTCTCTTTCTCATAATCTCTCTCTAATCTCTCATTTAGTCTCTATCTCTCTGTTGATCCCTCTCTAATCTCTATCTTTTAGTCTCTCTTAATCCTTCTCTAATTTCTCTTTTCTTCTCTCTCTCTCTCTCTCTCTCTCTCTCTCCCCTCAAACCTTAGCAAATGGGGGAGGCTCATACGTCTAAGGCTTTTTGCGGTACAGAATTTGGTTTAGGGAGGGAATTTTAGAAAGGGAGAGAGGGTAGAAAGGGAAGGAAAAAGATGAGAGGAATGATGAATTTTGACTTTTGGGGCTTCTCCTGCATGAGGAAGGGAAAAAGGTGATGGGGGTAGGTGGTGATGGATTGATTGATTTGCAAAGATTTTCTCGAGATTTGTGCAAGTGGGGCCTGCACCACGCGTGTGTTGCGCGGCCTGCCTTGGAATGCGCCAACATTGTTCTGCTGGGAATACATGCGAGCAACAATATCCCATCTCCTTCGCACCCCAAAAAACAGGAGATCATGACTAATGCTTGGATGCATAGCATAGGAGTCGTGAAATAATTGTGAATTGTTACTTCCCAGTCATTGTGGGATGGATCATCAGACGGTGGCTCCTTTCCTGTAATGTTACCAAGTTTCCTCTTGCCTCTAGTATGCATTTCGACAGATTGAGAACATTCCAAATAGTTCCTTCTGTCAAGTTTGACAGTGGTTATTACTAACCCGAGATGTTCATTATGATTTTTTTCCCATTGTTAATGAATTTTTAGTATCTCCCCATGTAGTGTGCTATTCTTCATGATATATAAAGCTGCAAAAAAACATGAAACCCAAAGAGTAAGAATTTTAGATTAGCACATGCCTCATAAAAGAGCAGATCTAGATTGTGGGCAATATTATATGCAAACAAAAGCCATCCTCATGTGTTAATGTAATGAAATAACTTATACGGTGTTTGATGCAAAGAATGACTGCCCGATCTATAGGCTTCTAGATGGGTTGTCTAGATAAAAAAGAGTCTTAAATGGCTTCTGAAATCAATGTCGATGCTTGAGGATTAAGTTACAAACTTATAAGTCCCAACAGTTTGCTGGGCAATCATGGAGAGGGCTGTTGGCCTTTGGAAGGGCTGATGTGCCCTTGGGACTAGACTGGTGGCCTTGGGCTATCAGTACTATCTAGGGGGCCGACTGCCCCTTAGATGGCTATTGTCACTGTGGATGGATCCAACTTGCCTATGCAACAAAGCCATGAGCTGTTGGTACTATCTAGGGGTCCCACTACCCCTTAGAGGGCTACTGGCGTTGTGGATGGACCTGATTGGTCCCTGCCAACAAAACCGGTGGCCCAACAATAGGCAGCTATCACTGGATTTGAGGTGGATGCCCTTCAGAGGGCTGGCGGGATTTTAAAAAAAGAGGGAAGAGAGGAGAAGAAAGAGACTACATGGAAAAAAAATGATAAGATCTTATTCCAGACCTAGCTCTGGTATAAAAGAGAAAAAGAAGGATAAGAGAAGAACGAAGAGAAATGAGAGGCATATCACATGAGATGCCCCTCTCCTCTCATTTTTTGGTATCTCATTATATTATATTAAACATACCTGAAAAACATAGGAGAAGACTATACAATATGGTTTAGAGTTGGGTGTCCCACCATTCACTGTAGTTACCTATCACTATCTTTGACAAAATTTCAGTGATACAGATTGTAACGTCTCGGAAAAATCCATACCAAGACCCGAGTACCACCTCAGGCAGAAATCACTCAGGACCAAATCCTTTAGAAATTAGACGAAATTAACTAAGTGCTAAACTAGATTAGCTGTGAAATTCGCTTGAACCACTTTAAATCCAGTTGCTCGCGGGAGCACGTTGAAACTTCGTATCGGACTTGGACCGCGCATCGAAAGTCCGATTACTGCGAAACCAAGCGGTTAGGACCGCCTTACTGGGCTTGACAACCATCTTAGAAATCAACTCCAAACAGTATCCAGAAACGCACAACTTGAGCTCGGAGCGAAGTGTGTGAGAAACGCGAATATCTTTAGAAATTGAACTCAGATTTAAGTGATTTGAGCCGTTCGCTTGCGGGCCAAATCTAAGGATTCAGACCGTCAGAATCCAACCCAATAAAATTTCCCAGCACAGGTCAGTGTACTTGTAGCCCTGATCGGGTGCCGACGACCGTTGAACTGAAACTGGTCTGCCACGGTCGATTTACAGATCCGATCAGACCGAAAACTTAACTCGACCTAGATCCAATGCCAGGGAGCTAAAGTCCGACCGCACGTAGAAAAAGGGGCCTCCAGAAGTGCTCCGTTGAGCCGAAACAGATGGGTTTTGGCTATAACCTAAGTATACCATGGCCCTGGGGCCATTGAGCTCACGTTTGAGCCTATATAAGGGTCTTAAACCCTCTCTCTCCATTCACATACGAATTTGCAAACCCTAGAGAGAGAAGAGAGAAAAGAGAAGGAAAGAGAGAGAGAGAGAGTGTGGGAGATTGTTCTCGGGACTCAATCTCGCCATTCCACGTGCTTATCCACCATTCCTGTATCGCTATTCGGACGATTCCGATCCTGTTCTTAGGTAAGAAAACCTAACCCTAATCTGTTTTAGGGTTTCAGATAGTGTAAGTGATGGAATAGCTAACCTAATTCATGCTATAGGTTGTCATGCTACTGTTGACAAAGACTTAGTGTCTAAACTGAATTCGTTACGCGTTTACCGGCGTAAGGTGCGGACTATAAAGGTTTAGGTTATGGCTTTCAATCCCGGTTAATGATTTATAACTGACGTGGGTGCCATTTCACATGCTAAATGCGATGCCTGATTCGCTTTACAGATATATATGAACTATGTTGAATATAGTGTATTCCATGTGTTTGTCGAATTGATTGAATGCGTGTAGAATTTGGATTCGTGTTTGACATGATTATCCATCGTGGATATAGGATCGTTGTATATGCGACAACTCCTTGGCGAAAGGATTTGCCCTAATACATGTTATGGCTAATATACGTCATGTATGTTGTAGTGTGTAGCCTAAGTGTTTGTAGAAATGTCTGAATGAGTATGGAATTTGTATTCGTGCTTGCCATGTTTATCCGTCGTGGATACATGGTGGTTGCGTGCGTGACAACTCCTTGGTGAAAGGAGTTACCCTAATACATGTTGTGGTTGACATACGTCATGTATGTCGAAGTGTGTAGTCTAAGTGTTTGTAAAAATGTCTGTATAAGTAAGTATTTGGTAAATTATACTTTATGTGGGTGTTGAGATAAGATTCTCAACTACCTTAACTGCGTGTATAAATCCCTCCATGCAACTTACATTATATTGTCCGTTTTACATATGAAATGCATATGTGTGAAATCATGTTTATGTTATGTTTCATGAAATGCTCAAATGGTTGATATCACTTGAAGGATTAGTTTAATGCTGAGGTGCCTATTCATATATGATTCCTTGTTATGTTTAAGTGTGGTTGGGACTATGATATAGTCCAGGCAATCGGTAACAAATTCTAATCGGGTGGCTGAGGTTGTCTCGCCACACGGGACGTGTTCGATGAATCCGAGCCGTCCTTTGGTTGTCGGCAGTGGTTAGGCCACACGGAGTGCTTACGCACTTCATGTCGATTAACTCGAGGTGCGCTCGTACCAGTCGAGCTCGTCAAGTAACTCGATTGACCCGATGTATGTTCACCATGTATGGACGCTACTGCCTGAACCTAAGGTACCAAACTCACTAGTGGAAACCCCGTTAACCTTGGTACCTCGATCCGCTAAGACTCATGAGCTGGATATGGTGGTATGGGAGGACACCGTGGTTGAGCTGTCGGCCTACGCCGGGGTGTTGAGCCCACCCATAGTGACCAGTGAGCAACCTAAGCTCGTGAGCCAAATACGGTGGTATGAGATGTTGTATTCGAGCTGTCGGTCTATGACTAGGTGACGAGCCATTCGTAGTGACCTCGAGCATACTCTGAGCCTGCGTTGAGGCGACGAGCCTTTCCGTAGTAACTAGAGTATAAGCTAGGTTTGCATCGAGGTGACGAGCCCTTTGTAGTGACCAAGAACTGCAACATCGTATGAGATTTACTAGGACTGACGACCCTAGAATGGATCATTGTTTGGGAAATGATATAAGGGAGGTACCTTAGTTTCCCATTACTGCTGTATGAAAAGGACTAATAAGAACTTGGTAATCATGCTTATGTACCGCATTGCATGTGCCTTTGGCGTTGGAGTTGAGCACTGAGGAAGTGATTGCATGCCGCGACCGTGAGATGAAGTTCGCAGAGGGAGTGTAGGCGAGGGCATGCATCATTAATACATACCATTCTTGCATTAATCAGAGTACTTAAGGATGCTTGATTGTATTGCTTTATCATTACTGCTTGACTGAATTGATAACATGTTAACCTTTGCTTTATAGCTCCACTGAGTTGATCACTCACTCCCACGTTCTGGGACGGTGTTTTAAACATCAACCAGACTCTGTTGTAGTTTCAGATGATGACGCAGTCTGCAAGGCAGTGCCAGACTTTGAGGATGATGAGGAGGCATTCTCATATATGCAGTATTCAGGCGGGTTTATATAGACCGTTCTGATCGGTGGGGCTTCAGGGCTTATACTTTGTAGTGGACCACCACATTTTGACATTTTGTATTTTGAAACAATACTTGTAACTATTTGACCTTGCAACGCGTACATACTTTGGGACCTACAGTGGTTTTTACGTTTCGTGTATTTCTCTGAGTCTTCTGCTTGTGTAATTCGACTGTCCCTAGAGTATGTTTTGCTGTTTTAGCTTAATCTCATTCATGTTTTATGCACTAATACGGACAACATTTAAATCATCATTATCTATATTGCATAAGTGATGCGTTGGAACTCGGGAATTGGGTTCTTGCTCGACCCCTGATTTTCAGGGCATTACACAGATGCTAATGGCTTATCTGAAAACATGGTGTATCATCTAGCTACTAAGTCTCTGAAGCAAGGTCAGGCAGTTGTGGATAAGCTTCTCCATGTGCCATGTCACGTCCATTCCCCTCCTAGTTCTCTACATGGTCTACATAATGGATTTCGTATCACACCTTCTATTATGAGTTTGGAAATGCTGAGCTTCTGACGAACATGTGAGATCAAGTAGCAGAATTAAGACAATTAACAAAAAAACACAAGCATTGCCATAATCATCACGAATCCCATGAAAACCAAAAAAATATCATATATGATCATAGCCTAAGTTACCAACATCATCACACAAGATTATTAAATAAAACGAAACTAGGATCTAATGGATTGAGGGACATCCAATTAGCATAGGGTATAGTCTATTTCAAAATAGAAAACCTAATACAACCTAGGGTGAAAATTAGGGTTTGGGTAATTTGGGAAAGTGGTTTTGGGAATAGAAGAAAGGGGTTTTAATAAAAGGATGATGGAAAACTAAAAAAGGGGCAAGGTGTGGTCATACCGCCAACCTGAAGGATTCACATGTGTGGCTATACGGTCACATGTGTGGTGTGGGATGGATGGGTTAGGTTGGTTAGGGTTTGAGATTGTTAAAAGATAAAGGAAAGATGGGTTTGTCAAAGGATGAAGGCTTAGGATGAAAGATAAAGGAAAGATGGGTTTGTGAAAGGATGAAGGCTTAGGATGGGAGAATCGAAGAATTTGAAGAAAATACCTTGATAGAGGGGAAGAGAGAAGATGGTGCGGGGATAGATAGAGACCTCGCACCTTCGTTGATGAAGATTAGACTCGCACCAATATCCCTTCCAAATTGCATGAGAGTATCTTCAAATCGCATGAAGATGGAAGAAGAAAGCAAGAGCTTTTTCTCTATTTTTTTTTCCCCACAAAATCCAATGAGGGAGAGGGTCACACGCCCACCCTCTTTTATAGCTTCAAGAAAATCCAAAAATTACAATAAACACCATGTTTTGTGAATTTTGACAAAAATAACCCTAGCCTAAATAAAATAAACTTAAAACACTCATAATAACATCCAAACATAACATAAACAAAACTAAATCTTATGAATTGGTAAAAGTTGAGAAAAACTAATGTGGACGATCCACGATCAATGGCCCGATCGTCACGTATCTTTGATCCAACGATCTGGATCACACCATAAAGCAGCCCATGTGCTTCTTCCCAGTATGGGGTCTTCCAGATGCTCGCACATGCACATGGGGTCCTTAGCACGATCACGGATACTCACCTAGCCCCGCCTTTTCCTTTAATACATACACAAGGGTGTACGTGAAGTGATGTCCTCCTCAGCTTCACTTGATACCAAGGAAGAGGGCCATGCATTCCGCCACATTTACTGTGCACTTATACAACTTGGTTGTCAAAGCAGCCACAAATGCCCCATGGTGATTGTGAATGATTTCGCCTACCCATTCCGTCTCTTAATTTCCACGTTCCCCTCTTAATATATGAAAGCCCCAATACAACAAAAGAATGGTATTCCTCACTCTTCAGGAGTACACACATAAGCAACACACACAGACACACACATCTGTGCACGCACACCCACCCACACATGATGCAGGACAATTAAACACTTGCTCTAAAAGCTCGAACTGTTAGAGTATGGCGAATTAATCCTTTTATCTCATAGCCCAGGCCTCACATCTCATGGGTTTTAGGACCTCGGCCGAACCCCCTTCGTGGGCCCCAAATCACATGGGCCACCCACCACGAGTGTGTCCCCGCATCCCACGGGCTACCCCACTCGAGCCCGGTGTGAAATGCGCATTAATCACCTCTGGTGAGGAGTCTCGAACACGAGACTTCTTCCGTGGGCCGCACCCACCTCGAGTATGCCCCTGCATCCCACAAGCGACCCCACTCGAGCCCAGTGTGAAAATGCCCCTGCATTAACACACCCCCACACTCACACCCATTATCTTCTACAAGATGCAATTGTAGTTTGTCTCCATGTAGTCCATACCTTTCCCTGGGGCCATTTCTTAATAAAATCTTCCTGCCTACATAAAAAAAGAAATGGGTCTTTTCAATTTGAATTGTCCAAGTGGATTGGCAATCTTGACTGGATTTAGCAAAAGAAATTGAAAAGAGACAATGAATAATGTGAAAAATAGTGTTTTGGACCCCCCAGTTCGATGGTTTCTATCCTTAGAATTTCTATATACCCAGAGCAACAAATCCAACATTAATCAGATTTGGATGAACTATGAATTAATTGGTACCCTGTATAATCTTGTATAGTTGGTTAAATTGGCTGGTTTGGTTGGGTTGCACAATGTCTGATTTGGCCATCTTTGATTATTTGATTACTGAAATGATTTAGATGATTTTTGGAAGTGCTAGCTCACCATGCCAATTCAATTAATGGCAACAAAATCTAACATTCTTTCCATTTGTGGTATGCATTTTTAGCATTTGTTTGAAGCTCGTGAGTTGTTAATTGGTGTTTGGCATGTGGCGATCATTTGACATGATATTTTTACCTTTCTTCTCCTTCCCCCCCCCCCCCCCCCCCTCCCGGAACTCCTCTTTTTTTTTCTTTTTTTTTTTGACGTGATTGGAAACTTGCCTTTGTTGCTTTCTTGAATCATGTTTGAGAATTAATATTTGATACATTACTACCCTTTGAGATAAGCCTTTTGTGGTTTCTTTGGCGTTGTTTCTATTTGTCTTCTTCTTTTCTGTTTTGTTGTGTTCTACATAAGAGACTTAGCTGGATCTTTTACTTATACGCTTAATTTTGTTTTATTACAGATATAATCAGTATAGGAATATGCGTGAGCAGATTGATAAGTTTGAAGGTGGTTTGGATGCATTTTCTCGTGGGTATGAAAAGTTTGGCTTCATCCGCAGGTAAAATTTAACATTCTGTTATAGTATTGTTTTCTTCTTATCTTATTAAATATGTGCATCATCATTAACATTTTTGTGCAGGGTAAATACATTTACGAGTCAATTGCTGGCCTTCTGTGAACATATTAGTTTTCCATACATCAATACACAGTTGAATTAACTCATCCCTTTTCTCAAACACATTAGTTATCTAGGAAGTCATTTTGATGTTGTTTCTGTCATGTCTCAAGGATTTATGCTATAGAATAGCTTTTTCCATTAAAGGCAGAGTGGCTATTGAGTTGAAGCAGTTAATTCAGTAATTGCAAATTAGCATTCCACTGGAAGTATGGTCATTGAAAATCTAATTACGCCATAAGTATATTAGCCTAGGTTGCATGAATCTTTCCTTGCAATTGGTTTTGTTACAAGGATTTAGGAGATGCATGGAAACCATATTGTTGCTTCATAAGTAATTTCTGTTCTATTTTCTTCCCGTACAGTAGAATGACATAGATACAGATTACTAGATAAGCTTCTCAAGAGCTCCTCTTAGAAATTTGTATACCATATATTAGCGGTGAGAACAAAAGTAATCAAAATTTGAAGCTCACAAGGAATAATTGTGGATCTAATTACTGAATCTGTAATGGGGATCGTATTCGTTTATGGGTGGATGTGTGGTTCAAGACTCTTTCCTGTGTCTAGCAAACCTAGTCCTAGATTGCTTTATCCTTGTCTCTTAATGTTTCTGTACCAGTGTTCGAATTATCTCCGATATTATCTTTATCTCTAGCTCAACGATACCAATAACATTGGTAGCGACACCGATAACGCTGGTAGTATAAAAAATTTCAGGTATTAGCAATGTATCACCAAGTATTACCAATGTATCAATATCGCTAATGTAATCGCAAATATTTTCAACTATGTAAATTCTAGGTGTCACTTGTATTGCCAATGTATCACCAATATTTTCAACTATTTAAATTCTAGGTAATGCTTGTATCATAAGTGTATCGGCGATATTTCAATAATATTGCTAACATATTGATATCATCAAAATTTTGTGAGAAAAAAAATTATTTCAAAATTTTTTCCATGGGCACACTGCACATAGTTGTATGTAGTGTTCAATTTGTCATTGATAATATCTAGATATTATCGATATCGCAACATGCGTGATATTGAGACCACAATCTTTTGTTTCATTTCCAATTGTTGATGATTTCTTGTTGAAATATCATGCGTTGTTGATATTTTGCAATATCGATGGATGTTTGGATGGAAGGTTGGATGGTTAGACTGATTTCTTACAACAACACATGCTTTTAAGGCCCAATTAAATGGAAACTTGTTTGTATGCATTCTTTTTGCAATTTTTTAATTTCTAAATATGCAAATATGTACATTTAACGTCTCCTGAAGTTTCATTGAAAATTCTACTGTTCTTCCCATGTTTCCCCACATTTCCAGTTATCAGCAATATTATCGGTCATATCGATATTGTTTCCGTGTCCCTGGCCAATGAAACTTGTAGCGATACCGATACTTCAAACACTGTTCTGTACTATTGGAGGAGTCATGATGTGGTGCCCCCCATGCCGTAGGGAGTTTGTTTGATGATGAAGCCGAGGAGCTTATTCATTTGCTGGACCACCTTAAGAATATGAAGACGTCGCCTTTGGACGAGGATTCACTAATTTGGACATGGAACAAATCCGGGAACTTTTCGGTCGTGACTCTCTTCTGGTTCGTTTCATCTTTTACCATCCCCCAAGGTCCCTCCCACCCCTATATTCATTGGCATTATGGGGCTCCACCTCGCGTTGCGGCTTTTGTTTGGTTAGTCAGCCGAATAAAAATCCTCACTATTATCAACCTTTAATAGAGATCCCTAGTTCTTCCGAATATTTGCATAATGTGTATGAAAGACGTAGAGACTATTAATTACTTATTTATCCATGCGTCTTTGCTCGGGAAGTATGGGATTTCTTTCTTGCTGAATTGAATGTTGTCTAGGTTATGCCGGAGTTGGTGCAGGACCTCCCATGGGCGTGGCATGGAGGAGGTAGCCAGAAGGCAAGTAAAGTCATTTGGAGGCTCATTGCTATGGCAGTTTTTTTGGGCAATTTGGAAAGAGAGAAACACGTGGTGTTTTCGAAATGGGAAATCCTTGATTTGTGGGGTGATTAGCATAATCTTGGAGTTTGTAAAGGGATGGGTCCCTAACTCTCTAGTAGCTTCAAGCGCTTCTTTTTCTGTTGTCCAGCTCTGTTTGGCACTGTATTCTTTTCCTGTTTTTGGCAGGTTTCTTAATAAAGTTGTCACTCTCAAAAAAAGAAAAAGAAAAAGTGGGAGATGGAGAGAGAGAAGGGAGAGAGCGAGAAGTTTAGGTCAACAAGAGAAGTGTTGTGTGTTAGTCTTTGACTAAAACACAAACACACATTTTTTTGAAAGGTGAACTTTATTAGGACACAGAGAAAAAGAAAAAGACAAATGCAGAACAAAACAGAAACTAGAAAAACAAAAACAGAAGAAAACCTAGGAAAAGACTTAGCAGAAAAATAGAAGGACAACCACAGGCAGTTGATAAAAGTACAACAACAAGCAGTTCCACAACTGCACAGACCCCACAATACCCCAAAATTCTAACTCTCAAGGAACCCAAGCCCAAAACAGAATGAGAGCCCTGTTGAAAACCCTTGATGCCGAGAGACATCTATGATGGAAGCACCGGTTGTTCCTCTCTCCCCTAACAGCCCAAAAAATTGTAAGACTTCTTTCTACTGAGCTTTCCTCCATCGACTACATTCCATACAAAAAGAAGACTATCCATAGATGAGGGCATGACCCAGCTAACATTGGCCAAGTCGAAGACCGCACAACATATTTAAGCTGAGAAGGAGCTGTGCAGGAATAGATGATCTATAGATTCAACATCTTGCTTGCAAAGTAGGCAAACATTAGGTAGAATCATCCCTTTCTTCTAAAGATTATCTATAGTACAATATTAACTTGAGGGAAACATGTAGTGCCCCACAGGAGTACATGGAAAACATATATACATACACAAACATAATTACATATAGTTTCCTACACTCCTCCTAAGTTGGAGCAGGGATATCGATCATGCCCATCTTGGAACACATACAAACAAGATGATGATGATCAACATGGGCCGCCAATCCCCTTGAAATCCAACCTTGTAAGATACAAGATCTTCAATCGTTGCTCATCTCTAGAATATAGGTTGAGCTTTCGTCATTGTTGAATCTTCTCTTCAAATAGAAGGTGATAACCAAAATTGACAACTAGAGTTGGGTAGGATCTGACCTGAACTGACGGATCCGACTCGAACCGAAAGCCAGGATCGGGTCGGATCGAGTAGACCCACTTAGATCCGATCGCACATCGAATCGTGTTCGGGTTAGTAGCCAATCCGATCCGATCTGGTCGGGTAGTATAAATAATTTTTTTAAAAACTTTTACTTTTACCCCTCTTTTACTTGAACGACGAACCCTAACCCATCCCTACCCGAGCGGCGCTGCATGAGGTCCTTTCTCTCATTTTTTCTCTCCCGATTTCCCTCCTCTCCTGCTTTCTCTCCTCCTTTCTCTCCCTCTCTCTCAATTTCCCTCCCATTTCCTTCCTAGCACAGAGTCTCTGGCTCGGCTTGACTCAGCCCAGTCCGAATTGATTGGACAGACTCAACTCGATCCGACTCGGTTCGGGTCAGGCCAACAAGGATTCAGATTGGATCGAGTCAGCCCTGCTGGCCTCGGTCTCGGATTGGATCGAGTTCATGTCAGGTTCTTGGAAAAATTGGATCGAGTCGAGTTGGACCCAATCCAGTTCGACTTGACTCGATGCCCACCTCTATCGACAACCATCAAGCCACCAAACTACCATTTGCATGCAAAATCCTCTCAAAGATCCGTGCAATACTGCACAAGGAGTGAACTACACACACTAGTTGATAGGGGGACTACACACACAAAGGCCTGTGAAGACACAACACAACATTGCACAACATGTGAGTGAACTACACTCACAACTAATAACAAAGGCTAAATAAAGGAAGAAATGATGAACGAAAAGGAAAGGTCCATTTCTTGTAGAAATTCTCCATATCAAGTTGGGTTGAGCATTACGTCAAACGGTTCACATGTTTAGTACCTCTAAGCACAAAAGGTGAACACCAACTACACAATTACCATCTTCAAAATGAATCTACACCTCATTTCATAGGCTCACAACATTAGAACATGAAGACACAAGGAAGTTTCATCGAAAAACC
The DNA here is from genome assembly GCA_021015155.1 of Magnolia officinalis. Taxonomy (NCBI): domain Eukaryota; kingdom Viridiplantae; phylum Streptophyta; class Magnoliopsida; order Magnoliales; family Magnoliaceae; genus Magnolia; species Magnolia officinalis. Next base: position 67,828,621 of record JAJHSJ010000002.1, read on the forward strand.
TAAAACAAAGGCCGTGTGCTACCCATTCCCACAAAAAAAAAACATCATAATGCTTCCAAGTCTCGACGAAATTTCATGATTCTTGTTTTTTGTGATTGCCAATGATCAACCACACCTAATCCCTACGACAAATTTGCCCAAAATTCTCTTAGAAAAGTAGCAAAGCAAGAAAGCCGTTACGTTGAATTTTTTTCAACTTTTCTCTATTCTCACTGAAACACTAGTAAAAGCTCATCCAAAAATTACAGAAAAATCATCAATATTCTACCAAATCCACTCTTTTCCAGATTCCATACTTTTCTGCTTCAAAGTACTACCTTACCGTACTCTATTGACATTTATGACTGGATGACATCAGTATTGGGCCCCACATAGACTGTGATATGGTCCAAACTGCTATGATACCAAGTAGAAAGTTGTGAGATGGAGGGAGGGAAGTTTAGGGCAACAAGAGAAATGACTAACACACACACACACATTAACTTGAGAGAAACATAAATTCTCCATAGGAGTACATTGATAATGCACACACAATTACATATATTTTCCTAGAAAATGATACAAAACTTCCTATACCTACACAATACAATGCTCCGCAGTGAGATAAAAGTTATTCCTTGAACACCATATATCCCCCCATTATATCAATAAAAATCGACTTTGGGAGAGGGAGTCATGATGGAACTTGGAAAAACTCAGTTGAGTCATGCGCCTCGTTTTGGTAGAAGGTGATTCTTTCAACTTATGTGCACTGTGAGTTGACTAGGAATGTTTTCCAACCTCAATTTATGGTTCCCATTCATGTGCTTTGTAACCATTATTTTCTATGGAATATGATATTTTACTTTTCAAATAAGCTTTAAATCAAGCTATGGAATATGATATTTACTTTTCGAATAAGCTTCAAATCTAGCTATGGAATATGATATTTACTTTTCAAATAAGCTTCAAATCTAGTTAAATTTTCTCATGTAAGATAAGTGTGAATATTTTCTTACTCTATCTGAATTGTTTTTTGCAGTGAGACAGGTATAACATACAGAGAATGGGCACCTGGAGCAAAGGTCTGTTCTCCCTTGGCTTTTATTTTAAAGACACTGTGTTTACTATGCTATGTTCTTTGAATTGAATCTCTCGTCATTGAGACATTCACTGTGGATGGATGCAATCACATAAGATATTAGTATGAGAGCCTAAAAGAAACCAAATTATTTAATCTTTTCAGCTATTTGAAATTATATTCTTACTTAAATCGAAGTTAGTGTAACATAATCCTTCTCCACTGTTGTAGAAACTGCCATCATGCTTCTTAGGGCCTATTTGAATAGCGAATTATGACAGTATTGTAATGTAAAAGCGCCATTGTTATGATTTTACATTGTTTGTTTAAAGTAATTCGTGGTCAAATGCAGTGATGTAATAGGAGAGGGGTAAATGAATTTTTAATCATTACTAATTTACAATATGTTGCGGTAGAAATCTCCTATCCAAACACAGGAATTAGTGTATTTTTCATGTTGATTTGACGTCTCAATAATGTAAAAGCATCATCATTGCACTTTTACCACACTATCCAAATATGAGAATTCTCGGTCAAATTACCTGTTGACCAGGAGAGGTATTGTAATCTATAATCATTGCACTTCTACAATTTATTACGGTTGTAATTCGCTATCCAAACAGGCCCAAGCTTGTTCTTGGGCTGTTGTTAGTATGAACATAATCAACTGGGCTTGCTGTTAGTACCCTTTTAATACATTGATGATTAAATCACCTTATCAACATAATCAGCTGTGTTCTGTTGGTTTGTTGCGATCACTGTTGCTTCTCTGAATATGTTCATATAAAGTTATACAAGCTTGTTTACAGGACGGTTGCTCGCTTCCCATAAGCTTTACATGCCTTTTTTTTTTTTTTTTTTCTTTGTTTTTATTACCAGCTTTCAGATTATTACTATTGTACTCTAAGTTACATCTTCAGCAGCACATGCTTTTATATTATGGATCCATAATCTTCTTCTTCATTCTTTTTTTTTTAAAAAAAAAAATAAAAAATTATTATGTTATCTTCTCTGACAGTAATGGTTTCAAAATTTATTTTCAGTTTGCGTCATTGATAGGAGATTTTAACAACTGGAATCCAAATGCAGACATTATGACAAGGGTATGTCATATTTACCTAATTTAATTTGAGATTCTTTCATGTGGGATATTTCCTATGCAGATGAAGTACTGCATGAATCTGATCTGTTTGAGTTGACTTTTTTCTGTTCATAATTAAGAAAGCCAGGTTCAGAGTCTTATCTGCCTTTTCTTCTGCTCTTGTATTTTATTTTATTCTTGCAATGATCTTAGGCAAGAAAATCCATTTGTGCCAACTGATTGTTGTTTCTCACCTGTAAATATATACTTCTTATTTTGTTGGAAACTTAAAATTTCCTTTTTGGTATGGTACCACCTGAGCCAAGATCATTTAACAATGAGGATCTATCATCTGAGTCTCGCATTAGTCCCTGAGATATATTTGAGGTGGCAATCCTATGAAATCCATTATTCACTCTATCTTGCCATTTATGAGTAATCATGTCATAACTCTTAACATGTTTGAAAAATGCAGCTTAACTGAAACATTCATTAGCTATGTTAGTTGTCTAGAATAGTTTAGCATACTCGGAACTTTCCGTAAGAGCCATGCCATTCTGTAGATGTTAGGCAGGTACTTTACTAGTCAAGGAAGGATTTGTGAGGGATGTTTCTTCTTTATTAGCACCAGGTCCTTTAGTCATATGCTAGAACAAGTTGAGAGAGAAATTTCTGCAATAATTCCAAAGCAAGCAAACCATGAAAAGAAGTGGAGAGACAATACATGCATCTACCTTGATACTTTAGCATCCACACCTAGAAGAGAAACAATGAAGGAGTCTAGTAAATGAGCAGAAGGGTGGAGTCTCTTCACAGTTGTTTGCCCCTCCCTAAGATGGTAAAAGCTTTCACTAAAGGCAGCTGTTAAAGGGAGCACCCCTTCTCCATCCTTTAGGATACCATCTATCAACTCAACAATTCGTGAGAACCTGCCCATTGGAGTAGCATTTTGGAAAGCTTATCTTTTCCTTCGAAATTAACAATATTCTAGGCTGACAAGTTGCAAAATGATGAGAGGTTCACTCTTGTTCACTGTTGGTACTTTGTCTCTCTTTTTAATAGTCCACTTTCGTTTCTTTTATCTTAATAAAATTCAATCATTCATTCTTTTATCTTAATAAAATTCAATCATTCATAAAAAAAGAAGTAATGACATTCACCTCACATATGAATATTTTCCCATGCCAAGAACTCTTTATTGCTTCAGTGCCCTTTAACATTTGGAATTCAACCTCTTCACCTAGCAGTCTTTGAATCCTATTAATTTGATATACAACAAACTGGGGGATTGGACCATCTTTGGACACACTGTGCTACATTTCATCTCTAAATCTGGTTGGTTTTAATCTTTGACATTTCTTAAAGAAATGACATTTTATAACTGTGTGGGTGGGCGGGTGAGATCGCTTCAGTTGTTCTTCCATGAGTAAAGGTGGTACTGGGCTATGGTTGGCTCTATTTTGTGTGTGTATGACTTCCAACCAATCTGAAAAGGTGTGCTCCACCATGGTGGTCAGATGTCCCAAAAATTGAAGGGGATCCGATCATCAGGTGGGTCACACCATCAGATTGGCTTGAGTATTGGGTTCCATGCCAAACATCAAAGGGTGCTATGTTCTCAATATCATTATCGCACATGATATCACACCTTTGATAATAAAAACCATCATGGTATATATCGAGGAATATCACAGATATCATGCAAAGTTTTGCCATTTGGAGTAAAAATTTAGGACAATCTCGGAATTTTTCAGTGAAAGATCAAGAGATGTTAAAAGATACACGGTGACACTTAGAACTCAAAACATAAAAAAAAAAAAAACTATTCATAACAGTTTCCGTCATTTTGGGGACAAAGCTATACTTTATTGGACATAAATGATGCAATTATATCCAAAATGAGTTCATATCATTTTTGAACGTCATACAATGCAAGCAATAAACTTGAACAATAAAACAAAAAACTAAAGAAGGAAAAAATACCTTCGGTCTTATAACCACATGGAGTTATGAGGTGGCTTGGAGTCTCACCATCCCTACTAGGGTAGCTTTAACAGTGATGCGCCACATAACAAAAGTACTGTTCCCGAGGTTCATGAGTTTAAGATACCCATGCCATGTACTCTTGAACATATCAATGGTACTCATCCTTAATAATGTGCATTAGTATGCCCATCGGTGGATAATGTGCAGCTACTATAATTGTCACTGTTTCTCCAAGTGGCATTGTTTATGGTTGCAGCTGCAGTTTTGGGATGAGATTGGGGTTAGCTACAGATGAGGTAAGTTTTTGAGTTGGTTTTGGGAAGTCACACAACCAAATTGATTAAGGAGAATATCGATTCAAGTGTGTACTTTTTTCTTGAAGATCTACGTAGATCTGGACCAGTGCACGATTTTCCTGTACTTCATTGAATCCTTTGCTCTTTACTCCAATTTTCATTGGTTCCCTTATCTTCCAACACAACTCACTCTTCATCCTCCTACTCTGCTTCCTCATATGGTTCCATATGGCTGTGCATATCTAATTGATCATTGTATCATTGCACGTATTCATAGTTACAAGGTCATGGCTGGTACATTTCATCATAATCTTCATAGTTGGTAGCAGTGTTCGCAATATCGATACCATTGGTATCGCAGTCCGGCGATATGAAACCCTCAGAAATTAGAAAAAAATAAAGAAAATTTGGTTAACTCCTTTGTATCGTGCGGTATATTGCAAGATATAGCAAAATATCAGCCGATATTGGAGAAAAAAATATAGAAAAAAAATTTCTCTTATGGTTGTGATCTTACTAATGGAGTCGCTTTCTTTTGGATTTGGTGGGCCGCTATCAACATCACCGTATCATGTAAGAAGATCCCTAAAACCTTTATTTTTTTCCTTCGAAGATAATTATTTTCGAAGAAAACCATATTTCCGGCGAGGATGATGCAGATTTGGGTTGGGATTTGCAAAAAGAAAGATTTTCAGAAGAGATTTTTGGAAATATTGCGATTTCGGCAAGATTTTTGGATGGATCGCACCGTTCTCTCGACCGTCTTTAACAGAGAAGAGAGTCGAAAGACTCTGTCTCGTCTTTAATGGAGAAGAGAGTCAGAGGACTCTCTCTCTCTCTCTCTCTCTCTCTCTCTCTCTCTCCCTGTCTCTTAACTCAGGGAGTAGATTAGCTGTAATGTGGATACAACCAAGTGGGTGTTAACCTTACCGTGTGGGGCCCATCTTGATGAGTGCGTTTTATATCCACGCTGCACATCCTTTTTTTTTTTCCCAATTATTTAAGGATCTTATCCAAAAACATAAGTAGATCCAAATCTCAAGTGGGCCTTGGGAATTTTTTTAATGATGAGCGTTCAGTAATCACTGTTTCATGTGGTGTGGTCCACCTGAGATTTGGATGTGCTTAATGTTTGGGACCATGACCTAAAATGGGCTGGAAAAACGAATGGACGGATTATATATACAACATATCATCATGGTGGGCCCTACAGTAAGGTGAACGCCCACTAAGCTATTATCCGGGGAACACCTAATCCGCACCCCTTAACTTAAGGGAGAGTGGATTCGGTAAGAACCGATTGCATGAAAGACAGTACGACCCTTTCAGTGGGGCCCACCTTGATGTATGTATTGTACATCCATTTCGTCCATCCATTTAGAGATATCATTTTAATTTTTAGGTCATGAGAAAAAGAATGAGGCAAATCTAAAGCTCAAGTGGACCCTGCAAAAAAAAAAGAAAAAAAGTGGGGATCAGAGGCCTACCATTAAAAACTTCTTTGGGGCTCGGGGCCATGGAAGTTTTTGATCAAGCTGATATATGTGCTTCCCTTCGTCCATGTCTGCCTAAACTTATAAAGAGGTTGGATCTCAAATAAACATCATGGCGGGCCCTCCACAAATGGTTTCAAGTTTCAACGTTAGCCATCAATGTCCCCATTGTTTTCTGTGGTGGGTCCACTTAAGCTTTGGATTAGCCTCATTCTTTGGCTCGTGATCTAAAATGATATCTCCAAATGGATGGATGGTGTGGATACAACACATACATCATGGTGGGGTTGTAGTCAGGGTCCCGCCCAAATCCCTGTTCGGTTGTACGTGCGATTGGGTACTACCCCACCTGGTTGAAATTGGATTGTGTATTGAGTTACTCGGTACGCTCTTATCGTACTGAGTAAACTCTATTGGGCCCACAGTGAATGTATTTAGTTTATCCATGCCGTCCATCTGTTTTTCCAGCTCATTTATTGGGTTGAGCCCAAAATTGAAGCATATCCAATGCTCAAGTGGACCATACCATAGGAAATGGTGGGAATAAGTTGAAACCTTGCTAGGCCCCACAACGATGTTTATTTGTCATATAACATGTTCATAAGATCACAAAAACATGGATGAAGGAAAAACACAAATATAAGCTTGATCCAAAACTTTTGAGGCCCCAAGAATTTTTCAACGGTATGCGTTCAATTCACACTGTTTCCCATGGATTTTGAGCTCTGGATATGCTTCATTATTGGGCTCAAGCTCTAAAATTATCTGGTAAAATGGATGGAAGGAGTGGACAAAATATATAAATTACGGTGGACCCCACGCCAGTAGCGAGGTGGCTTCTGGACACTGCTCCGTGAGGGCCACCATGATGTATTTGCTTTATCCACGCACCCATTTATTTTTCTGTATCATTTTAGGCCATGAGCCCGAAAATGAGAAAGATATAAATTCAAGTGGACGACATATGAGGCAGGTTGCACTGTATTAGACCATTGTTAGTCCATTGATTTCAAGTAGGCCCCACCAGTAAGTGAACTGACTTAATTTATAGGCTGGAAATGATGTTAAGAGATGCATGTGAAGGATCATATATGTTGCGTGTGTGATTATTTATCTATTCGAACTATTTGCACTTTTGAAGTCAATCATATGGGTCCACCTTTGGATGCCCATCGCTCTAAATATTACTTTCTATTATATCATCTGCTCTTAAATGAATTGGATGTGATTTCATACATGTCTTCATACATTTATAAATTTTATGCATTATATTTTAATATAGTTGCCTTTGTTCAGACAAACAGCGCATGGCTTAGGACCCTAAACAAAGGAAATCTATTATGTGCACTTTTTTTTTTTTTTTTTTTTTCTTTTTTTAAATGTTATGATTTAAAAGTGTATATTAATGTCTTTTTTAATAGTCCCTGAAGTTTCATTAAAAAATTCAACAATTTACCTAATGTTTCCCCATGTTTCCCAAAAAGTGCGATAAATTATGCGATACAAACGATATATCCCATGCGATAACCGATACGTATTTGTATCCCAAGGGTGCGATACATTGCGCGATATCAACATTTTGAACATTGGTTGGTAGGTGGACGAGGGTGATAAATGGTGTACCCTCGATATGGATCACTTGAGTGGTACGGAATAATGCACTCAGGAGCCTGGGTAGGAGTATTTATGTGAATTGCAACTCTCTCTCTCTCTCTCTCTCTCTCTCTCTATATATATATATATATATATATATATATATATATATTAAATGGTGATGGAATAGGGTTTTGGGGGAATCATGAAGAGGTACAATTAAGGTTAGAGTTTTTGTTGGATTTTAGGAGGAACAATTAATTATCGTGTTGTTGAGATTGGGTTTTGGTGATGGATTTAGGGTTAAAATCGGGTTTCTAATTCGAGGAAAATTCCATGGAGATGGGAATTTAGGTTAGGGTCATTTGGATTCTCGTGGAAAAAAGAGAGAATTTCTTGGAAATGGTGTTTTTAGTAAATGCGGTGGAAATGAATATAATTTCTGTTGTTTGTTTTCGCAGGAAAAAAATTCATGGAAATTGTTCTTAATTTCCATTTCTCTTGATTGGATAACAACTTTCGTAGAAAATGTAAATGACATGGTAGATTGTTGTATAAATAACATTACTCATCTGTGGCTCAAGTTGGTCATTTTACTTTGCCATATTGGCCCATCAGAAATGTGTTGCATACTTGCTGCACTTATCTAAAATTGCATTTGTGTTTGGCACACGTTGTTTGCAAGATATACTCATGCCCATTTACTTAACAAGAGTGATGCAGGGACGTGATGACCTAATCCTAGATGCATGTATAATCATGTTAAAGAATGTTCAAATAAATACACGAATCAACTAACCCTTTCCAATCAAAGGATTAGGTAAATTTCAATACAAAGATGAGGTCATTCCGTTAGGATCATGCCCCTTAGCATAAACTCTCGTAAACAGTAAAAAAGGACCTAGGGATATGAGGATATCCCGGATCTAACATAAGTCAATCCACAATCAAGTTTGGATCTGATTCTGCTGACTAACCATCTCTCTTTTCCGTTCAAACTATAAAGGGCATATCCAGAGAGGAATGAAAGAGGTGAAGAATGAATGGTTCGAGATGAAGAAAGTACAGATCCTTTTGTCGTCAAAAGAAAATGAGGATGATTCTTACTTTTTCCTGCACCTCGAAGATCTAGAAAGATGGAAACCTAAAATTGGCCCGGAATCCTCAACACCCAAGGGCCAATCCTGAAACCCTAATCTCTTGAATAAAGAGGAAGAAAAGAGATGAATTTCTATTCATTCAATAATAATGAAAATAAGATTTCTCACAACGTATATATAAGCTATGGAAAAAGTAAAAGTGCACTAAAGCCCCTGAAAACAAGAAAAATAACAAAAAAGACAAAAAAATAACGAGTGCAATAAACCCCCTGAAACAAGACAAAAGAACAAAAACGCCTAAAATTAAAACACCCGTGTGGTAGGGCGTGAAATCCAACCCATGGATCTATGGTCAGGGTGTGGTCATGCCGCTCCTGAACTCGTAGCGTGTTAAAAAAATGGGTTCAATGGACCCAATGTCCTTCCACATCAACTCCTCCGCTCTGGTACTCTGTCGGCGACGCCTCCTCTGGTACACTATAAAGGGTGCACCACTGATGTCCGCATCAAAGAGGCAGGTCCATGCTACAGTGAAGATGATTTAGCACAGAAAAAAAGTACACTCATGCTTGTTTCTCTTCTTCTTGTTCTTCTCTGGATGGTACGATTGGGAGTGCTTGAGAGGTCAATGGATGGGAGATGAGGGAGGAGTTGGGGATCTACATAGAGAAGGGTTAGTGGGTTACTTTTGCTAGGAACATGCAAGGGTACGTTACACTAGATACTTAGTGGGGTCGCTTGCAAATTGAGAGCCACTAGGTGGAACATCCATGAGATCCGCTCCATCCATCTGGTCTTCTGCCTACCATTGAACCCAACAATCATGATATTCCAAAATTTAGGTTGGCCACACCATGGAAACAGTTGGATTGGAATGCTCACCATTAGTTTTATGTAGGGTCCATTGTGGTGGTTATATGCCATCCAATCCTTTCATATGAAATGCCTCATCAGGATAAAGTAAGTATCCAAAAATCACAGTATTCCAAAACTCAGGTGGGCCATACCACATGAATTTAGAGGTTTTAGGTGGAGTGCTTTATTGGTATCAAGCACAAACAATTGGTGTGTACTTGATGGGAGGCTCGGATTTCATGCACGCTATGTTGTTTCTCCCATAATAAAGTAAGTAGCCCCAGTTTTTACCACATATTGCATCCTTAGATTGATATGAACCATTCATATTCTCAATACTATCATGTAGAAGGTATGCTTTTATAATCAAGATACATTGACCATCCTTGCCTTTGAATTTTGAATTTGAATATGAGCTATTAAAAAAGTCTTACTTCTATTGTTCCAACTTCCATGATCATCTTCATAGACATCACCTATTTGCCAATTTTTTTCTAGATGGCCCATGTAGCATAGTCCAAAATGTGAGCAATTTTCATATTATGTGATGTAGGACTGATGCATGAACTAACTATCATGTGAGATCAAGTAGCAAAATTAAGATAATTAACAAAAAAACACAAACTTTGCCATAATCATTACAAATACCATGAAAACCAAAAGAATATCATGCATAATCTTAGCCTAAGTTACCAACATCGTCACACAAGATCACTAAATAAAAGGAAGCTAGGATCTAATGAATGTAGGGACATCCAATTAGCATAAGGTATAGTCTATCTCAAAGTAGAAAACCTAATACAACATAGAGTAAATTTAGATCTAACGATGATGGAAAAGCAAAAGGGGCAAGGTGTGGCCGTACGGCCAATCCGAAGGATTCACACGTGTGGCCTTATGATCACACGTGTGGCGTGGGATGGATGGGTTTAGGTCTGTTAGGGTTCGGATGGTAGATAGATAAGGGAAAGATGTGTTTAGCAGAAGATGAAGACTTATGATGGAAGAGTTGAAGAATTTGAAGAAAATACCTTGTTGAAGGGAAGAGAAATGATGATGTGGGGATAGATGGAGACCTCGCACATCCGTTGATAAATATTAGCATCACACCAATCTCCCTTACAAATCACATGGAAGTTTCTTCAAATCTCATGAAGATGAAAGAGAAGAAGAAAAGGCAAAGCTTCTTCTTCTTCCTTTTTTTTTTTCCCCACAAAATTCAATGAGGGAGAGGGTCACATGCCCACCCTCTTTTACAGCTTCAAGAAGTTTTCAAAATTACAATAACCACATTGTTTATGTGAATTTTAACGAAAATACTCTTAGTCTAAATAAAATCAACTTAAAACACTCATAATGGTGACCAAACATAACATAAACAAAACTAAGTCCTATAAGTTGATAAAGTTTAGGAATAACTAGGGTGGATAATCCACGATCAATGGCCCGATCATGTGATCTAACAAGCCGATCGTCATGTCTCTCCAATCCAACGGTCTGGATCACTCTATAAAGCAGTCCATGTGCATCTTCCCAGTGTGGGGTCTTCCAGATGCTCGCACATGCACATGGGGTCTTCAACACGATCACGGGTACTCTCCTAGCCACATGGAAATTGGTGTAGCCCGCCGCCTCCTCTGATAAGTACGCAAAGGTGTACGTGATGTGATGTCCTCATCATCATGTCTAAGATGCAACTTGGGGTGGAAACCAGTCCCGTGGTAAATGTGGTAGGCAAACCGTACCTATCAAAACCCCCCTAAACTGGGCTACCCTACAAGGCTACTATACATAGTCATACAAACTCATACCTAGCATGCCTACAACCAAGCAACACGTGCTGGAGCACGTGCATGAGATCCATGCCATCCATTAGGTGCGGTGCCTCATGTTCATCTTGGAAACCAAAACGCCAGTTGGTGCAAAACTCAGGTGGGCCACACCATATGGAGGATTTGGGATCGGACTCTCACCATCAGTTGTGTATGGGCCCACTGTGATTTGGATGTGCCATCCAATCCATTCATATGACTCTTCTTATTAAGATGTCTTAAATTTAGGTGGACCATGCCATATGAATTTATAGTTTTTAGGCAGATTTTGCATCGTTTTCATTGGTGAGGCCCACCTGAGTTTTCGATTTGTGTGATGTTTGGAATCATGACCTAACATGAGGGAAGGAACCTGATGAACCATCCACGTGAAGTTGTCCACCCACGTTAGTTAACACTTAAGCTCCCTGGAGTATCGTAGTCATGGAAGGGTTTTCGAAAGGAGAAAAACTATGATGCTTGGCAGAGTGTCATGGGTGATACACAAGCACTAATAAATTACTTAGAAATTGCATACGTGGGATATAAATAATTCAAATTAAAATTTCCAAATCATGGCTCACAATTTAAATGTACCATGATCCAATAATTAAACTTATTATCTTACTATAAGATTAGTGGACATTTATTGAACAGTCAAAATAAAAAATATCCAGTGGTCCTATTTCCAAAAACAATTTCCACGAATCAAAAGTTAGATTGTTTTTCCCAATCTGATCTTGGGAATGTGAGTTAGCGAGAATGTCTTCCACAAATTGGTTGGATTAAATTGAGTTGATGAATGCCATGTATACAAATTTTGAGTGTCTACGTATCAAGTGTTATAGGAAACCTATGTATCACATGACTCCACTTTCAACAGTGGCTTGTTCTGATTTCAAATAAATCAAACGGATTGCAATACGATACGTGACTTTAGCCTTTGGATCTGGTCATCTTCCAATGTTCCAAACCGTTTATATGGCAAGTATCACTGATTATGGTGGAAAAACAACAAATAAAAGCTGTTAATTGGATTATGTCTTTGATAATTTGGCCCTTTTGCTTCGAACGTGAATGGTCACCATCATCGTTGTGTAACTAATGGGTTGAAATACTTGATCTGAGAGTTTATCTTTGTGGCATCCCCCATTCGTGGGAGGCCTATCAAATAAATGGTTAGTGTTAGTGAAAAGGGACAAATTCCAAAAACTAGAGTAATGATGTATGTTATTGTAACACGTTGGATGTATTTGAGCAAAGCTCGTTTAAGTGGAGAGGCGTTTTCAGACCCAACTTGCCTTTGACCTCATCTAGATGCTCTGTGGGGCCCACCACATTGTTCGTGTGTTATTCCCTTTGTCCATTAATTGCTCCAGCTCATGTTAGGACATGGCCACAACAATGTGGCAGATCCAAAACTCAAGATGGCCACGCCACAGGAAATGGTTGTGATTGAACTCCCACCATTGAAACTTCCGTGGGGCTGTGGACTTTTTGATCGACATGATAGTGTTTTCCCTTCATCCTGATGAGAATAACCTTATGAACAGTTTGGATGACATATAAACATAGCTTTGGGTTGGTAATGGTTTCAGCGGTGGACGTTTCCTCCCTCACTATTTCATGTGGTGTGGCCCACTTGTGTTTTGGATCTGCTTCATTTTTGGAGTCATTTCCTAACATGAATTGGCGAAACTAATGGACATAATGGATGCCACACTAACATTGCGCTGGGTCCTATGGAGCTTTGGCCTACTGGGGGTCCATGTAGGCGGGTCACATACAAGTCGTATCCAGTTATTTCCCTTTTTTTTTTCTCCAATTTTCAGAAATGTCCAAATAAGGAAACAAGGAAAATGTCAATTTCCTTAAAATTAGACCCCAAATGGAAATTAAGTCCGAGTAAGGAAATGAAAACATGCCAATTTTATGTTATTCAGACATTCTTTACCTCAAGGTGGCCCATAAAATAAGTGAAAATACTAAAGGAAGCTTGCACTACTCAAATTCTAACAACTAATTAAATAATAAAACCTTTGGGCTTTTGAAACCATACATTCTTATCGGACCGTTGATTTCCTTTGTTTAGATTGCAGTCTGCAACTCGCCTGCACGAAGTCGAAATCGCTAGTAATCACCAATCAACCATATGGCGGTGAATTTGTTCTTGGGCCTTGCACACACCTACCCTCACACTATGGGAGCTGGCCATGTCTGAAGTTGTCACCTTAACTGCAACGAGGGGGATGCCGTCTAGATCCATCATCAGATCATTGATCAATCTTGAACATTGATAAGGGCAATTGGAATGGTTGGATGGTCTAGATATTTGATTGGTTAGCTCATGAGGCCTGGATGTGTCCTTTGAGTGATTGTGAATGGTCCTGGATGCATCAAGAAGTTAGAGAGTTGAAATTAGCTAGAGGCAATTTATTCTCCATTTTAACTAGTCAAAGTTTCTTTATTTTCGAGACTAGAGGATTCTGAGGATTCTAAGGATAAGTTGTTGAAAAGTCTTTTTCTTCATCAACAATTCATCTTTTATTTAGGTAAGCTATAGAAAGAGTGGTGGGGGCCTTAAATTCTATAGAAGAAGTAAGGTTGGGGTGGGGCCCACGAGTCTTCTTTAGGCCCCACAGGTCAGTTGACCACTCTTGCAAGCCAATAGAGGTGGCGAGGTTGGGCCCCCTTGAGCCAACAAGTGCATGTGTGCTTTTTTTTGTCCAGAAAAGTTATTATAAGGGTATTTTTATTATATGCCTTTTGAATGGGTATTTTTGTAATATGTGTTAAAGTAAGTCAGCTGGGGTCTTTATGTAGGGGTTTCTTGGGGAGAAAGTGTAACACCCCGGATTTTTCCTAACTTGGCAATGGACGTCCTTGGACGTAGAACTGCCCCAGGACCTTATTCTGCCATGATTAAGGCATAATTTAATTAGGAATGAATAGCTTGAATCACCTTCTATACAAACTACAAAGGCCCGAGTACCACTTCAGGCAGAAATCATACAGGACTAAATCCTTTAGAAATTAGACGGAATTAACTAAGTGCTAAACTAGGTTAGCTGCGAAATTCGCTTGAACTACTTTAAATACGATCTGCAAGACCCAAAACTTGTAGAATCATTGACGCTAGGTTACCGTAAAATCTAGGACCAAACTCTATTCTCGGTTGCTCTCGGAAGCACATTGAAACTTCGTATCGGACCTGGACCGCACGTCGAAAGTCCGATTATTACGAAATTATATAATTAAGACCGCCTTACTGGGCTTGACAACCATCTCGGAAATCAAGTCCAGATAGTATCCCGAAGCTATTCGCTTGAGCCCGGAGCGAAGTGTGTGAGAAACGCGAATATTTTTGGAAATAAAATCCAAACTTAAGTAAACTGAGACGTGTCACTTGCGGGCCAAATATAAGGATTCAGACCGTCAGAATCTGACCCAACTACACCCTCGGATCAGGAAAAATTTCATACACATGTCCGTGTACTTGTGGCCCAATCGAATGTCGGTGACCGTTGAACTAAAACTGGTTCGCCACGGTCGATCTGTAAATCCGATCGGACCGAAAACTTAACTCGACCTAGATCCAATGCCAGAGAGCTTAAGTTCGACCGCACATAGAAAAGGGGCCTCCAGAAGTGCTCGTTGAGCTGAAATAGGCCACTTTTGGCTATAACCTAAGTATACCTTGGCCCTGGGGCCATTTCTATCAGTTTTAGGCCTATATAAGGACCTTAAACCCTCTCTCATTCATTCCATACGAATTTGGAAAAATCCCTAGGAGAGAGAAGAGAGGAAAGAGAGAGAAAGTGAGAGAGAAGTTGGAGTCACTCCTGGGATTCGATCCCTGCTCCTCCACGTGCCTTACCACCACTCCCATATTGCTCTACCGGCGATACCGATCCCGTTCTTAGGTAAGAAAACCTAACCCTAATCCGTTCTAGGGTTTCAAATAGCTGAAATGATGAAATAGCTAACCTAGTTCATGCTATAGGTTGCCATTCTGCCGGTGACAAAGACTACGTGTTTAAAACGTATCCATTACGCGTTTACCGGCGTAAGGTGCGGACTATAGACGTATAGGTTATGGTTTTCAAAGCTTTTAATGTTGGTTAATGATAGATTCCTGGCGTAGATGCTATTTCACATGCAAAATGCGATGTCTGATTTGCGTTTCAGTTATATACGAACTATGTGGAGTTTAGCGTATTCTCTGTATTTATAGAAAGTACCGTATACGTATGGAATTTGAAAGTGTGTTTGCCATGATTATTTGCCGTGTGTATATACTAGTTATGTGTGTGACAACTCCTTGGCCAAAGGATTTGCCCTAATACGTGATGTAGCCAACATACGTCATGTATGTTGGAAAGTGTAGTCTAAGTGTTTGTAGAAATGTCTAAATTAAGTATGGAGTTTGTATTTATATTTGCCATGAGTAATTGTCATGGATGTATGATCTTTGTATGTGTAATAACTCCTTGGTAAAAGGATTCGCCCCACTTCATGTTAGGCTAACATACATTGTGTATGTTACAACGTGAAGCCTAAGTGTTGGTAAAAATGTCTGAATGAGTTAGGAGTTAGTAAAGCGTACTTATATGAGTGTTGAGATATGATTTTCAACTACCCTAACTATATGTAAGATTTCCCCCATGTACTTTATATGATAGTTTTCGCATGTGTAGGAAATACATATGCAGGAATTCATGTTTTTCCATGGAATGCTCAATTGATTGCATGATTTGATTTTTATAATTCATTACTGCTTTCACTTTCTCATATGATTACTTGTTGCAATTAAATGTGCTTGGGACTATTATATAGTCTAGGCAATCGGTAACAGGCTTTGATTTGGTGGCTGAGATTGTGTTACCACCAAGGGCGTGTTTGCTGAATCCGAGCTGTACTTAGGTCGACGGCAGTGGTTAGGCCACACGGAGTGCTTATGCACTTCATGTCAATCGACTCGAGGTGCGCTCGTGCTAGTCGAGCTCGTCAAGTAACCCGATTGGCCCGATGTATGTTCACCATGTTTGGATGCTACTGCTTGAACCTAAGGTACCGAACTCACCAGTGAAACCCTGTTAAACCATGGTACCTCGATCCGCTAAGACTCATGAGCCGGACATGGTGGTATGGGACATCGTGGTCGATCTATTGGCCTATGTCTGGGCGACGAGCCCACCCGTAGTGGCCAGTGAGCAACCAAAGCTCGTGAGCCGAATACAGTGGTATGGGACACTGTATTCGAGTTGTCGGCCTACACTGATAAGGTGACGAACCCTTTGTAGTGACCTCGAGCATACTCTGAACCTGCGTTGAGGCGACGAGCCTTTCTGTAGTATCAGAGTATAAACTAGGCCTGCACTGATCAGGTGACGAGCCCTTTGCAGTGACCTAGAACCGCAACATCGTATGAGAGTTACTAGGACTGACGACCCTAGGATGGATCATTGTTTGAGAAATGATATAAGGGAGGTACCTTAGTTTCCCAATCCTGTTGTATGAAAAGGACTAATAAGAACTTGGTAATCATGTGCATGCACCGCATCACGTGTGCGTTTGGCATAGCAGGTCAAGCACTGAGGAAGGGTTGCATGCGCGATCATAAGATGAAGTCGTTGAGGGAGCGTAGGCGAGAGCATGCATCATATTATTCATATCATTAATAAGAGTGCTTAGGACCTGATTGTTGTATTGCGTTATCATTACCGTTTGACTGAATTGCTAACATGTTAACCTTTGCTTTATAGTTCCACTGAGTTGATCACTCACTCCCACGTTACGGGACGGTGTTGTACACACCAACCAGACCCTGTCTTAGTTGCAAGTGGTGGCGATGCCTACGAGGCGGAGCCGGATTTCGAGGATGACGAGGAGACATTCTCCTACATGCAGTTTTGGGGCAGGTTCCTGTGAGCCGTGTCCTGATCGACGGGGATTTCTGGGATATTGATTAGATGACATTACATCTTTTGTATATTTTGGAATTGTACATGTAATTATTTAACCTGGTAACATTATCACACTCTGAAGACTTACCACAGTTTATATATTTTTGTATATCTATCACAGACTTCCGCTTACAATCGCACTTGTCTCTGGAGTATGACATGCTGTTTCGGTATAATCTCATTCATGTTTCAATGCACTCATCATAATCATCATTATCTATGTTGCATAAGTGATGCGTTAGAACTCGGGAGCTGAGCTTTGCTCGACCCCCGATTTTCAGGGCGTTACAGAAAGACATAACATTGTAACTTGGTTTCGAAGAAAGAAACCAAAGAGGTGCCGACTCCTCTTTTCCGTCTTAGTGCCGACTCCAAGACCACCACTGGTGCTGATTCCGGTGAAATATATCCCTTCCCCACTCTATTATCCTACTCTGATCTCTTATACTCTTTCTTCTTCTTTCTAATCCTCGCATTTTCTCCTTAAAACCTTCAAATCTCCGTTCTTTCTCTTTATTTTCTTTATTCGCGTTGCCTATCTGCTATCAAAGAGTTTAATAGCTAAAACTGAATTATACGAGAGAGACTCTTGTGTTTAAAATGAAAGAAGATCAAGCTATATGGTTTAGATGTTGAATCAAATAGTCTTGTTAATTTTGATGAAGCTATTAAATCCCTCGATGCCAATGAATGGATATTATGAAGGGTGAGTATGATTTGATTATTAAGAAGAAACTTGGACATTAGAAGCTTTAGTGAAAGATGTTATGGATACTGGATGTAATAGTAGTTAGAGTCGAAGATTTACTCAAAGGTTATATGGTTTGACTTGGAGCCATCAAGTGAAACACAAAAACACATGCAAGGGCTGAATGGGCCACCATTATTTCTTATTCCGTGATCTGATTGGTAATAGTTGGCTTAGTTGCTGATTTTCTAAATGTTGTTCATTTCCCTTAGAGCTAATTTGGCTAATTGTTAAAGCTTTTTATGAGTTTTAATTCTATTTGAGGCTAACAGTGAAGGTCTTGGTATCGATTCCCTAGTGGGGGTGGCTAACAGTGAAGTGTGAACTGACAGTGGGTGTACTAACAAGCTAACATTTTTTTTTTAAAAAAAAAAAAAAAAAAAAACCTCTATTTGAGGCTCTTGAGTTGCATCAATTATTATTTTAAAGGTTAATTTCTAAATATGGTTCTAAAGGTTTATGAGCACATGGACCTTTTTTAGTCACATCATTTTGTCATTTCTACCTTCCATTTTGAAGCTGATTATTGTCATTGAAGGAGGCCATATTTTCCCATTGCTCAAAATGGGAGCCATGTCGTCAATTGATACTTCACATTGAGTGTTAAAAGATGTCAATGATGTTAATGTTATAGTGATGCCATACTGGGAAAAATGGTAATTGTATTGTAAAAAATGATGATTATGATGTTTCATTCAGCAACATAACATCTGGTGCTTTGTATGCATGATAGTTACTTGTAATAAAGATTTTTGACATTGTACCTGCCTTCTCCTCAAGGATGTTTATTTGTTCTACATTTTGATTGTGTTTTCATGATTTGCTATTTATTAGAAATTGGGTTTGTCTAGCAACGTCATTCTTTTCTTTTAGAGGAACATATGATGGTCTTAACATGAGGTTTATTATTATTATTATTTGAAGGATTAACATGAGGCTTATCTCTACCGATAAAAAAAAAGAATGCAGCTTGCTTTTCTTATGGAGCTCATATACTTCTCTATTTAATTCAACATTTGACTTGCACCACTTATTCTTTTTATCTGCTAAGATATTCCATGCGTATCTATGTACAGAATGAGTTTGGTGTATGGGAGATTTTTTTGCCAAACAATGCTGATGGCTCACCACCTATTCCCCATGGATCTCGAGTAAAGGTAATGCTTTCCTTTGACGTGCAGTAATAAGTTGCTGCAAATAACATGGTTCCTTCTGTACTCGAGGCTTATGATATCTTTTCTCTTTTGTTTAATTGATGGCTAATTCTCTTCTTTTCTATCCTAATATTTATTCAATGTAAGTCATGATTTGGAGAGATCTGATTATATTCTTACATCTGATTGAAATCACTTCTTTCTTGGTCAACAAATGAGACATGCAAGAAAAGAACATCACAAATAAACAAGAAGACTATGCAAGAGATGAATCCCATTGTGCAATCATTGTAGTGTCTGGTTGTTCTCGGTGCAATGATGAATGGTCTGGCCTGGCCTGTTGGCAGGATCTAATCATCAAGTGGTTTGCATTGTATAGAATAATGCATGGTCTTAGCGCTTCCCATGAACATACATTTGTAATTTAAAGACTCGTTGATTTAAATGATGGGACTTGTCATTGACGGAGAATCCCCCCCCCCCCCCCCCCCCCAAATATATATATAATATATATATATAATATATATATATATATATATATATATAATAATATATATAAAAAATAATAATAATAATAATCTTTACAGTAGACTATCAAACCTTTGAAATAATGAAGCATTTTTTGCTTTAAAAAAAAAATCTTACTATTTATCATATTTCCCCTTTTTTCTAAATTATAATTAATAACTTGTTTTGAACATGCTTTTACTTGAAATAATGAAGCATTGTATTCTTACTATTTATCATATTTCCCCTTTTTCTAAATTATAATTAATAACTTGTTTTGAACATGCTTTTACTTGAAATAATGAAGCATTTTAAGGCATTTTTTGTTTTTTTAAAAATCATTCTTACTATTTATTGTATTTCCCGTATTTTTTAATTAAAAAATAAAAACTACCAACATAGCTTATGTTACAAACATGTTTGCTGCAGAAATTAAATAGTGTAGTGTTCAGCCAAACATAACAAATTATGAATTAAAACATTCACCACAATGCACATGATGTATAGTGGTTCGGCTATGTGCCTACTCCACTCCTCGGCTGACCCACTCTCTCCTAGAGTGTGCCAGATTTCACTATTCAGATGGTTTTAAATGAGTTTCACCATAAACCTTCACAACCTACACAAGGTTAATGTTTTCCATCTGTCGATGGCCTACACAAGGTCTTATCAAGTCATACACAAGAACTTGAGAAGTCCTACACAAGGACAACAAAACGCACTCTCCCGTCGGATGCATACACAAGGACTTGTCGAGTTTGGAAGTTTAAACTCTGAAACCCAGTCCTACGCAAGGAATGGTTTACAGACACAAATGGACTCCTAGTACTTACCTAAAAGTGAGTGAGCCCTATTAAGCACTTGATGAAGATCTTCTCAGATGATGAAGGATCTTCAACTCCCTTGTACCGCAACCGTAAGATGACGCTCTGTTGTAGATGCCAAGGTTGATGGGTCAAGGGTTTGGTGAATCCTAACTAGGTATTTATGGGTCTTTAAGAACTAGTGAGGATCCCCATGGCTGAGCATTCAATGCTTGCTAGCTTACAGATTTGCCAATTAAAGAGGTTGCTAAAGCATCAATGAATGTTGGGGTTCATTGTTCAATCCAAACTTTGAATATTCCAATGATTGCCTTTAAGACAATGATTGAATAATGAACTCCATATGGAAAGAGAGCTTGAGAAGGTATTAACTCTCACAAAGCTCTCTTAATAACTCACCAAATTGCCAAGAAACACCTCACATAATTATATAGAACATATTTTCAACGGTAAAAAAAAAAGAGGCCAAAAAACTGTCAGGTTCGATGTCATCGAAGGGTCTTCGATGCAATGTCATCGTAAAAATCAGCAATATATTCATTTTGGTTGCTGGATTGTTTTCTGAACTTCGGACGATGCCATCGAGTATCCTTCGATGTCATCGAAGAGGACCTTCGATGCCATTGCAAAAATTCGAATTTTGATAGTGAGGTTGCTTGACAAATTGAGTTCCTATTTCGATGGCATCGAACTGAGCTTCGATGTCATCAAAGGCTGGCAGCCTTCGATGACATCGAAGCTCAGTTCGATGCCATCTCAAAAATCTAGATTTTTTGTGATTTCTTGCTGGGCAATTTGAGCACTTCTTCGATGCCATCGAAGAAGAGTTCGATGTCATTGAAGTTTAAGTTTTGATGCCATCGAACAGGCTTCGATGACATCGCAAAATCCAGATTTTCCTTTGTTGCTTGCTAGACAAATGTTGCTCTTTTTCGATGTCATCGAAACTATGTTCGATGCCATCGAACTGGCTTTGATGCCATCGTAACAATGTAGAAAATACTTGATTTCTTGCTGGACAGTTGGACCTCCAAGCTTGATCCCATCGATCCATCAACAATGTCTGGTTTTTAATGATAGTTCATATAGTACACGAACATCAACCCTTAGAACTTTTTAGCACTTTTAAAGATAGGTTTTCCTAGATGGTTTTGGCTAGGTATAGGGCTGTTTACAGGGTTTTGGTATAAGGTTTTATGAGGTCTTTCTTACCTTGACTTGAATCAGTTGTCTTTCAAAGCTTAGAGTTTTCAATCTTTGTTCTTCTCGGGTCTCACTTGACTCTAAGACTCTTACTTCACGCTAATTGACAAACTAGGGCACTTACACTATTTAAAACACTGTTAATTTCTTTTCATTATCCAATAGTACACAAATATTTACTTATGCTGTTTATAATGGTTAGGCAAAAGCTTAGCTGCATGATCATTCCAAGTCCTAACTATGTGCTGCTTCTGCTTCAAATTGCACTCCCACTCCCTTTTAGTACCTGTTTGTACTTTAAAACCTTTCAGTATATATGCTTCTCCACTATTGCACCCGAATTTGTTCCCACTTCAGCTCATGGTTCAGCTATAGTGCAAGTGCAACTTGCCTAGTGCTTGTTCTAAAACTTCCAAATGACTGGATCAGTTCAAACATGTCAACAAGAAACAGATACCATTAGCATACAGAATTTCCACGTCATTTTAGTTTCATCTCTTCTTCTTACAATTGTTGGTTTTGTGGTAGAACGAAGTATGCATTTATAAATTAGAATTGTCAGCATGTTAATTTTATATTTTTCTGGCTTAGATTTCTCATTTTCCCCAGTTAAGTATGCATTTCTATAACTAGAATTGTCAGCAAGTTAATTTTATATTTCCACCTTAGATTTCTCATATTCACTAGTTTCTTTTCTGTATTAAGCTTTCCAACTGTAATCAGAATTTTCTTTGGCCTGAGGCATGTTCAGGATACACTATGCAGTTATCTTAACAATGTCTTCGTTGAATAAATAGATTCACATGGATACTCCATCTGGTTTCAAAGATTCTATCCCTGCTTGGATCAAGTTTTCTGTACAGGCTCCTGGTGAAATTCCATACAATGGCATATATTATGATCCTCCAGAAGAGGTATATTTCGGCAAATCTTGTACGAAAAATGGTTTTGTAACTATGTTGTGTATTTTGAGCTCTTGGTGAGTTGATAGATTCTGGATTTCTCTTTTCACTGATGCTCACGTTTCACTAGTGGGGGCTCTGTGTTTTTCCAGGAAAAGTATGTATTCGAACATCCTCAACCAAAACGACCCAAATCACTGCGGATTTATGAGTCACATGTTGGAATGAGTAGTCCGGTATGCATGCCTTCCTTGCTTAGTCATGTATCGTATTCAATGCTCTGTAAGCTAGGTTCACTAAAAATTCTATCTTCTAACCTTGGCATGCATCTAAAAGTTTGATAAAATAGGAACAATTCGATTAGTTCAGTTAATGCTATGCCTCTTGGCGAGCATTTTGAATACACCTGGTGTTTTTGGTCTTGTTGGCTTTTCCTTTACTTTTTCCTTTTTTAGAAACACTTGTGTAGTGAAAAGAAATTTAACTGTGTAAGGCGGGTTGAAGAATCAAACTTTTCCAACATAAAGCAGAGAGCATTTTATGTGGTTTGCAAAGCTGAGTTCATCTGAGGGAAGAAGACTCTTCAAGAAAAATGTCCGTATCCGACTAGAGATTCTCTTTTTTTGATTTGATTGTATCAACCAACTAACTCGACCTGCTAAAAGGCTGTGCTTAGGCTGTTTATCAGGTTCTTGGTGGGTCAGGTCCTAAATGAGGTTCATGTGAATCAGTCAGGCTTGGGACCATGGTCAGACCCCATCTGTACCTATATTTTATTTTTACGTAGTATAGCAAGTGTGTGCTTGCTACTATGGTAGAGATGTGTGGATATATGCAGGTCTTGGGTGTGAGCCTTTTCCATAATTATATTTATGACAGGTGGGTTGGGTAGGGCTGGGCTTGGCTAAAAAATCTGCTTATGAGTTGGGCTCAGGCCTGAATTCTTGGCCCCTTTAGTAGAAGGGTTGAGCTTGAGCTGACCTGACCTGAACCCAACCAATTACCACCCGCTGGTGCAAGGCCTTGATGCCTTTATAGAAAAGACCCTTCACATGTATACAGCAAATAGAAGCAAGTGGGTTCCACACATGAAGCAATGAGTTCGATGCCTTCCAAACTTTAATTTAACTTCCCGATAACTGTCCTATTCCACTTGTTTGGTCTATATGGATTATGGGCCCACCAGACCCTAATGGTTCAATAAAAATAAAAGAACTATTAAGACACTGTTAACCACCCAGATCATGGGGCCCACTTTTGGCTAGCATCAGTAAGCCTTGTGGCAAATCTCGCTTTTTGTTGGATGATGCCTTAAATTTGTATTCTTCCATTAAATGCTCCCAAAAGTGATAGTTCATATATTCCTCTTGGCCTCTATGGTTGCAGATGAAAATGTTACTTTTATTGATAGAACACTCTGCAGCTTTCTTTTGCATCCATAATTTTTGGAAATTATTCTCAACTTTTCTTGAATTCTTAGCAGGCAACTGGGCTACTTAAGAATTTGTTTGATGGAAATGAGAGCACTCATCCAATGAAAATCGAGTGATTGAGATTATGTTAGAATTTTTATACGAACTTGTATCTTGTCCTTTTTGGGCTCGGCCGATGTGTTCACCAATACGTTATTCAGAACCTTGCTACGAACACAAAAGTTACTGCAGGGTAAACGAACATCAGCAACTATAAATTAATTTCTCAAAGATAAACATACATTGAAACCAAGCTAGGTTTGTACACAACATCAAAGGAGAAGCACCAAGTTTAGGTTTTTTAATCACTCCCAAAAAGGGGAAAAAAGAAAAAGAAAAAGAAAAAAACGGAAAAAACAACAGACTCATGTCAAAATTTTAAAATAAAGTAAACAGCCACCACCCCCTATAGTTGTAAATAGCCTTTACCCTAAGGTTCTCCCAAGTCTGTGCCACAAATTACATTTAATCACATCCAGTTAAATCTCTTAAATGATTCCTGAATAAAGTTATAAACCTACTTAAAAACTCAAATCCACTAACAGCTGCCCTAAAGACCATGTGTGACTTTGATGCTTATTTATTTGACAAAAAGCTATCTACAGGTCCACATATCTGCCACAAAGAATCTCTCTTAGATAGGGGAATGCAGATGCCATCCTGGGCATCAACCTCTGTTTTTGGTCTCCAACTTGTTGAATCAATCCTTTCATGCTGCCATTTGGTAAGCAGTGTTCGAGTTGTCGGTATCGCTACAAGTTTTGCTGGCCAGAGATAAAGATATAATATCGTTATCGCCGATAACCAGTAATGCGGGGAAAAAGAGGGAAACATGGGGAAAACGATGGAATTTTTTAGTGAAACTTCAAGACATGGCTAAATACACATATTTACATATTTAGGAATAAAAAATTGCTAAAAGAATACATTACGTAATAAGTTTTCATTTAACGGGACCTAAAAAGCATGCGATGCCATAAAAAATCACTTTAATAGCAACCAAAATGAGTTTATTTATTACAAATGCAGCTGGCATACAGTAATTAAGACACGTAAAAGTAAACGAACTCAAAGAAAAAAAACAAATATATGATTGATCCAGAACTTTTGTGGCCCATTAATCGTCAATCACCACCTTTTCCTTTGGTATGGTCCACTTGATAATTAGATGTGCGTATTTTTTGGATAATAAGCTAAAATGATTTGGTATCTACACCGTTAACTCATTTTGACAAATCATTTTATGGTATGGGCCAAAAAATGAAACGAATACAAATCTTAGGTGGACCACATCACATGAAAAAATGATCACTGAATGGCAACCATTAAAAAAATTACGGGGGCTACATAAGTTTTGGAGCAAGCTAATATTTATGTTTTCCCTTCATCCAGGTCTATTAGACCTTATGAACAAATTGGATGGAAAATAAACATCATGATGGGCCCTAGGAAAGCTTCAACGGTGGTCATCATTCCCACCACAACTTCCTATGGTGTGGACCACTTGAGCCTCATATCTGGCTACATTTTGGGCTCATCCCTTCGAATAACATATCAAAATGGATGGACGGTGTAGATAAAACAAATATATCATGGTGGGCCTTATAGAGCCCTGACAGACCATCCATCTCTGGGCTCCTGATCCGCGCCAACGCCGATTTTCCCCACAGCGGAGTTATCGTGAGAACTTTCTGAGAACTCATCATATGTGATGTGAGTCCAAATTCTGAACGGTCTAAGTGATGCAACACTCCATGAAACTTCTATGGTTCAACTTTTGCTTTCATGTAAGACTTCGGTGGGCCATTATAAAAGAAAACAATTTTCTCCCTTGATTTGCATCTTTCTTTGCTATGGCCCACCAGAGTTTTAGATCAGGGTAAAATTTGGTTCCTGGGAGTTTTATGGGATGCCACATTACATGAACAGTTCAGATTGAAGGCCCACTAGACGTGTGAAAAGATGCGTACCATATAGCCATGCTTGATAAAAAAGGATGCGGATTAGCTATATGACAGGTGAGTAGCGGGACTCGCTACTGAAGTGATGTCACTAAGTTATGTGGATCCTATCATGATGTATGTGTTGCATCCACACTGTCCATCCATTTGGAGAGAACATTTTAGGGCATGATCGAAAGAATCAGGCAGATCCAAAACTATAATGGACCCCACCAGGGAAAACAGTGGAGTGAGTTACACCCACCGTTGAAACCTCCCTAAGGTCCACCGTGATGTTTATTTGAGATCCAATCTGTTCATAAGTTAACACAAACATTAAATAAGGTAAAACACAAATATCAGCTTCATTGAAAACTTTCATGGCCATTAGAAATTTTTAATGGTGAGCGTCACTCTCTCCACTTTTTCTGTGGTGGGGTCCACTCGAGATTTGGATCTGAATCATTCTTTGGCTCATGACCTAAATGGGTCCGTCAAAATGGATGGACGGTGTGGATACAAAACATACATCATCGTGGGACCCACAGAACTTGGTGACGTCACTTCAGTAGCCATTTGGCTGCTCAACCCGTCGCATCCGCGCCTGATAAAAAAGGTCTCCGAACCCTTTTTCATCCAAGAGACCCTGAAACCCTGGATTCTTCTCCAAATCTTCGGATTTCTCTGGATTTTATTTTTTTTTCCGCATTTTCTTCCTCAATCAATTCCGTTTTCAAGTAACAATCTATTAGAAGAAAGAAAAAAGGGGAATCGAGATTTTCTTTACAGTAACCTACGAATGGCGAGCTTCGATTCAAATGGCCCACCAAATACAGCTTCCAATCAGGGCAATTTATTCTACAGGTGCGGAAATCCACCCTATTGAAAGTTTCCCCCCTCTCCAATTTTTTCGGAATATTTCTTCCGATGTATCATTGGACTGCGATACCGATTGCGAACACTGAGTGACAACTGGACTTTTCGCAAAAAAATCATTAAAATCGTTGAAAAATCGGCGATATTAGGAAGAGAAACGAAAAAAGGGGGTTTTGGTGTCGCAACTCTAGCGATACCGAAATTATCGGCGATAATTCGATAATATCGCCGATAATTTAAACACTGTTGGTAAGCATATGCATTATTGTAAGTAATGAGCCGGGACAGAACCACCAGCAGCAGAATAGATGGTAGGAACATATGTTGTTGTTGTTGTTGTTTTTTTTTTTTTTTTTTTTTTTTTCCTCCTTTTATGGGATCATGGATGTTCCCCATTCTAGTGGGTGGGAACTGAATTGCATTACCTTAGTCGCCTTCCATATGATGGAGCCAAGAAATAGAGTAGATTCCTCTAGATCCAACAACAGGGAAGATGAGGTCCTGGGCAATGTTTTCAGTATCGGTATTGCTGCATGCATCGCACTTCTGGATACGGAAACATATCGGGTATTGCATGGGAAATATTACATGTATTGTGTAATGTTCACCGTTTTTGGAAAACAATGGGAAATTGGTTGACTTTTTTTTTTTTTTTTTTTTTTAATGAAACTTCAGGATGTTAAAAAAGATATTAATGCACACTTAGAACTCAAAAGATTACAGGAAAGAAGTACACATGATAAATTTCCTTTATATATGATCTTAAACTATACATTGTGTGACGGTAGTGATGCAACTATATTCAAAATCAGTTCATATAATTTAAATCATAGAAGATATGTATGAAAACACAAGCAATACATATAAAAGCCAAATCTGTCCAACGATCAGTGCATTTATCTAAAAAATAATATTTCTAAATTATTTTCAATAAAATTTTTAAAAAGTCACTGTTTTTTTTTTTTTTTTTTGAAAATAAATAAATGAGTGTGGCTAATGTTAAGATCCATATACACTCATAAATACTTAAATATAAGGCGTAAATAACATGAGGTGCGGTCAATGTAATTTTTTCAGAAAATATTATTTATTTATTTATTGATATTTTTAATAAATTTTCTTTTCAAATTCCAAAAAGTTCCATCAATCAATAGTTCAGCCTTCAAGCACTTTCACATGATTTTTCTGCACTCTTAAGTACAAGTTAAATAGGTGAAAATTTGGATTTTCTCCAAAATTCCCTAAAATTGAAAATCAGAGGTCAAAATCTTTGATTGAGCATACAAAACATGCAAAAGTCATGGACTACTAACTTTATTTCATAGATTGTACACAATTTAAATAAGAAAAAATAATTTAAATTAGCAAAAACTCACTGATTGAGTTTTTGGAACTACACGCTCTTTAGTCTCGATTTCCGCCCTCAAATCTCCTTATTTCTAAACAAATGAAAATGATTGGTCAGAATTTCCTTAGCAACATAATCACGGCAAAAATATTTAGGAGAAAACTAGGTTTTTGTAGAAATTCGGCGAATTTTCTAAATTTTTCAGAAGGGGACCGACGCAAGTGTGATATTATTGGTACGTATCGATTCATGTGATAGGTATCGACGATATCGGGAAACTTACAAAGTTACAATAGTGATATTTTTAGAACAGTGCAATGTATCGATATATCGCCAATACATTGTGATACTTGCGATATGTCAACCGATACCGGGAAGTTTTCCAATTACAGCCTTGTTTCGTATCGGCACTATGTGATACCCATAGTATTGTCTGATATATTGCCGATACTATCGATACTGTAATCACTGGTCCTTGGTAGAAAGACACGGATGGGCCATAGTGGTTATTGACAATGTTATGGGTATCTTAGAGAAAGTGACACCAAGTGTCACATCTTGGAAGACCCAGCATTCCTCCCTTTCTTGGTATTCAAGTGGGTGAACGATGTTTTCAGATACTCTTGAACAGTCTTTTGATGGAACGATCTGGTCACTACCACCTCAACTCTTAGGCCATCCCTTGGGCCTTGTTTTAGGACTTTTCAGCTGTCACGGAACTTTCCCGGATTGGTGCACAAGCTTGCATCTGCGTTTAGATTTAGTCCCTCTTTGTCACCCAATCAGACTGGGTATCAAGTGCAGTAAGGATTAGGTATGGTGGATCCTTTAAATCCTAATTTTTAAGATACATGTGAAGTAAGGATTGGTTTCAATCAGTGTTCGAAATATCGGTATCGCACAATGTATCGCGCTCTTGGGATACAGATACGTATCGGTTATCGCACGGGATATATCGTTTGTATTGCATAGTTTATCGCACTTTTTGGGAAACATGGGGAAACATTGGGAAAATGGTTGAATTTTTTAATGAAACTTTGGGGATTGTTAAAAAGGCCCTTAATACACACTTTTAAATCATAACATCTCAAAAAAAGATGCACATAATAAATTTCCTTTGTATAGGGTCCTAAGTTATGCGATGTTTAACTGAACTAATGCACCTATATTTAAATTGAATGCATGATATTTATAAATATATCATAATCATGTATGAAAACACAACCAATTCATTGAAAAACAAAATAAGAACTGAAGAAGTAAAATTTGATAAATATACATATCAATGATGGGGACTAGTTGTGGTCTAGACCCACATAGAGTTGCGTGGTGGCTCGTAATCATCATCTCCATCTTGACGGGGTTGGGCATAGTAATGCTGCTCCACTAATCGACAATATTGTGCCCAGGTCATAGAAGAGTGGTACCAGTTAAGATACTCCCTGACATAACGCTGGTACTCATCCTCTCCGAACTGAATCAATACGCCCATTCGTGGGTACTGCGTAATCGTCATAGTCTGTAACTGATATGATCTGGGAAGGGCACATATGAAGCTCCTTGGTATCTATATTGTTGGCCATATCCATACTGCTGCTCATATCCTTGCCCATATGCAGAAGTGAACTCTTGACCAGGGTTGAAAAATGATGTGCCGTAACTGCTGGAGTCACTCGTCGCATATCCACTAGGTCCATATCCATGCCCATGCTGTGGCACAGAACTCGAGCTACTTTTAGTGTTTGTGATCCAGATTCATGTTGTGGCCTGTAGCTCGAGCTCCCCTCTCTCATCCGTGATCCAAATCTAGAGCCACCTCGCCTGCCACGAACGCTTGTGTCCCTCATGCATTTTGCCAGCAGCTCCTCCTCAAAATCTGAAAGTTTATGAGTCTTCTTTTTCTGCAGTAGCTTTTGACGCGTGTATGTCTTATTGTAAACAAGACGAGGTCGTGGTTCTCCTGGACTAGATTTATATCCCTCTCATTTTTGGGTTCAAGCAATAAAATGATCTTTAAAAATGGATGAACGGAATGGATGAAACACATACATCATGGTGGGGCCCACAGAGCACCAACCACCAGCCTCACGCAATCCGCTTCTAGCGGATTACTGAAGTCACGTCACCAAGTTACGTGGGTCCCACTATGATGTATTTTTTCTATCCACACCGTCCATCCATTTTAATAGATCATTTTAGGGCGTGAGCCAAAAAATGAGTCAAATCCAGAGCTCGAGTGGACCCCACCACAAAAAACAGTGGAGAGAGTGACGTTCACCATTAAAAATTTCTTGAGGGCCACAACAGATGAATGGTCAAGATGATATTTATGTATTTTATCCGCTCCGTCCATACCTTTTAATAGATAATTTCAGGGCTTTAGCCCAAACATAAACCATATACAATGTTTAAATGGGCCACACCTTACAAAACAGTTGAATTGAACATCCACCGTTGAAATACCATTTTTGTCCACACCTTACAAAAAAGTTTTTGGATCGATCCCTTAATTTAGATGGAAAAACAGATGGACGGTGTGGATAGACCACATACATTAAAGGTGGGCCCCAACTGAGTTTACTGAGCACGATTGGCGCGTGCTCAGCAAATCACACCCGCACAATTTTCCCTGGTAATCGGATTGTGTATGCTAAGCGTACTGAGTAAACTCTGTGGGGTTCACCATGCTCTATGTATTTTATCCACTCCGTCCATCTATTTTATTAGATAATTTTATGGCATGGGTCCAAAATTGAAGGATATCCAAAGCTCAAATGCACCACACCACATGAAATAGTGTGAATTGAACTTATACCGTTGCAAAATTCTTGAGTGTCACAGAATTTTTGTATTAAGCTTATATTTGTTTTTTTTCCTTCATCCATGTCTTTGTGATATTATTAACAGCTTGGATGACAAATAGACATCATTGTAAGGCCTAAGAAGGTTTCAACGGTGGAAATCATTATTCCCACTGTTTCCTGTCGTATGATCCACTTGAGAGTTGGATATGCTTCAACTTTGGGTTCAACCCCTTAAATGAGCTGAAAAAACGTATGAACGGTGTGGATAAACCACTTATTTTCACGGTGGGCCCAACTGAGTTTACTCAGTACGATAAGAGAGTACTGAGTTACTCAGTACGCAATCCAGACCTCATTTCACCCCTCCCGCCCCCATCTTCTTCATTTTCCCGATTTCGACGAGCGATCTCCCTCTCCTTCACGCAGCGAAGGCTCCGGATGAGGTAATCTCGTCGAATCCGGCCTGATTTCTCGCCGAATCTCCGAGAAATCCACATCGGCACGCTCCAATCAACGAAGAAAGAGAAAAAATGAAGAAAATAGCGAGAAAATTTTGAAGAAAGGGGGATACAGGTACTTACCTGTCAAATGGTCCACCTCCGATCACCGCTATAGGTATTCTCCGATCTCTCTCTCTCTCTCTCTCTCTCTCTCTCTCTCTCTTTCTAATTCAAAAATTTTTGATTTTCCGCAACCCACGGCATCGGCTTTTTATTGTTGTGGGTTGTTGGCTACAGTGTGACTCGTGAGTTCCCTGCAAACGCACCCGTGAGTGTTCGTGACTCTGTTTGTCGATTTCCAACAATAATGGAGGCGGAAATACTACGATATCTAAATCGGGGTGGGTTGTATCGGTGATATCGACGAGATCGTCGCTGTATCATAAGATATCGACGATATATCGCACGATATCGATGATATATCGCACGATATCTGGAGTTTTGTTTTTTTTGTATCTTCTGGGTGTTATCGGCGGAGTATCGTCTCGCAAGGGTGCGATACCGATAATATTGGCCGATAGTATCGATATTTCGAACACTGGTTACAATACAACTCGTAAGTATAATTATGCCAAGTATTCCCCTTAAAATTTGACAATTTGTCTCTCTACCTCAGTCAGTGTGATTAACTATAAATTCTTAGTAATTAATGGGGCTGCAGCATTAATCCCCTGAAGATTTTGAGAGTCTAAAGAAAGGGGATACTTTATATGCTAGTTTCTAACTTTGGATTCCTCCATTTTGGGAGATGTGAATGTATCATAGTAGAGAAGAAAGCAATCTGAATAATGAAATTATTCTTATAAATGAA
The DNA here is from genome assembly GCA_021015155.1 of Magnolia officinalis. Lineage (NCBI taxonomy): Eukaryota > Viridiplantae > Streptophyta > Magnoliopsida > Magnoliales > Magnoliaceae > Magnolia > Magnolia officinalis. The sequence goes on from JAJHSJ010000002.1 coordinate 67,860,951, forward strand.
TGTTTAGGGTCAGTAATATTTCCTTCTAGACAATGTAACAAATTCACCTATATGAACTGCTGCCTTGACCTGGAGTGTCTTTCTTTTGCCCTCTATTTTTTTTTGTTCCAATTAACTTTATTTTATCATTAAAGTGCCAACTTTGATTGCAGGAGCCAAAGATCAACACATACGTTGCATTTAGAGATGATGTACTTCCTCGTATTAAAAAGCTTGGATACAATGCTGTCCAAATTATGGCCATTCAGGAGCATTCATATTATGGAAGCTTTGGGTATTGTCTCTTTAGAATATGTAGTGACATGTCAAAATCTCTAGAATAAAGGTTAACAGTCTTAGGATAATGAGTTTTATTTATTTATTTATTTTTGTGTTAATGTGTGTAGGTACCATGTTACCAATTTTTTTGCATCTAGTAGCCGTTTTGGAACTCCGGATGAACTCAAGTCATTGATTGACAAAGCGCATGAACTTGGAATTCTTGTTCTCATGGATATAGTGCACAGGTGACATTTGGATTCTTTGGTGCAAATTTCACCCTATAGTTAAATAATAACATATGAAACTCTATTACATTCCTTTGTCATGCTCTAATCAGTTTTCGAGTTGTAAAACTAGATTATCCTTTCTTGGCTTTTAGATTTATTTTATTTTATGTTATTATTAATTGGCAATATATGATAACTAATCCTTTTAAGTTTTCCCTAGTTGCTAGTCAGTTCTTGAACTTATTTGTTGGCAGATAAAATTTCATGGTTGAGCTGGTAAGAAATTTGATTTCCTTTGTTAAGTGGTAGCTTTGGATTATGACTGTTTTCCTTCTACCACTTGGTGGTTGTGGGGAGGGGATAGGTTTTTCATTTTTATGGCCAATGGGTGAGGTCCAAGAGGTGCAAAAGGAAACCTCCATTTTGATGTTCTTTGTTGGATTGTCTAAATTAACTAGGATTTCCCCTTTCTTGCACCTGTCCTCTCTTGCATTGCCATTTATGCTTCTGTTTTAGTTTCCTTTATAATTTTGATGATAAATTAAATGCCTCAATATTTTTAAATTGGTAGAGTCGTAAGTGTTGAGTCAAGTTATGGTGGACCCCATGCAAGCCCACGATGTTTTCCAAGCTGTGTGAAACTGTAATGCTGATGCAGGACAATTAACCACTTGCTCTAAAAGCTCGAACTGTTAGAGTATGGCGAATTAATCCTTTTATCTCATAGCCCAGGCCCCACATCTCATGTGTTTTAGGACCTCGGCCGAACCCCCTTCATGAGCCCCAAATCACATGGGCTACCCCACTTGAGCCCGGTGTGAAATGCGCATTAATCACCCCTGGTGAGGAGTCTCGAACACGAGACCTCCTCCGTGGGCCGCACCCACCTTGAGTGTGCCCCTGCATCCCACAAGTGACCCCACTCGAGCCCAGTGTGAAAATGCCCCTGCATTAATCACCCCCGGTGAGGAGTCTCGAACCCGAGACCTCCCGCTTTGATACCAATTTGATGCAGGACAATTAACCACTTGCTCTAAAAGCTCGAACTGTTAGAGTATGGCGAATTAATCCTTTTATCTCATAGCCCAGGCCCCACATCTCATGGGAACAACATCACACCAAATTGTGTCTTTATAAGATCTGAACTGAATAGGGACAAGACAGCGGTGCGAGACTGGAATGGATGTCTCATCAACCCAGGAGACTCTATAGGGCTGAGGATGGGCTTCCAGCTTCAAGCCCAAACGACTTACAGTGCTAGTCGATGCCACGTTGGCACAACTACCACTATCTACAATCATCTTACAGTTCTTTTCCCCACATTTTGCATAAGTGTAGAAATTCGTGTTGCGGCGCTAATCATCAGTGTTTTTGGCTTGAGCCAGGGCACAACGCACAATTGCGAGGGTCATAGACTATTGTGCTCCCTCTTCTTCATCACTAGGGGTTCCGACTGGCTCATATTCCTCCTCCTCACTATCACTCTCTGGGGGCATTACTTCTACTTGCGCATCAATAAGGAGTACTTTGGTGCCCTCTCTCGTGCCGCATTGGTGAGCAAAATGACCAAACCCCTGACACCTAAAACACCCAATGACCCCGCTTCCACGTGAAGTAGACCGGACAATCTCTTTACCATTATCACCCTTAGGTCTGGGCTGAACATTAGGGGAAGGTTTGTGTTGGAACCCCGTGTTAGGTCTAGCCCCAGAGGGGTTGGCCTTAGCACCGAATTCGCGAAAGTCAAACCGCCTTCCCACAGATGCTTTAAGGTATTGTTCGACATCTAACACTACTTGGTACAATTGTTCGATAGTGTCTATGTCTTTGGCGAGCAACTCTCTCCTAATGTCAGGACGGAGACCCGTTTTAAAACGAGCAAGGGTGAATACGGGGTCTTCATCAACCTCACAGCGGGTTAAATACTCTTCGAATTTTTCAATATAGTCAGCAACACTCATGGAACCCTGTCGAAGAGACTGCCATTCCTCAATCAACTGCAGGCGATAAGAGAAAGGGAGGTGCTTCTCTTTCAGCGTTTCTTTCATTTCTCCCCAATGGACTATTGAGAGTTCCCTCACTCTTTTTTTTTTTTTTGCTCAACCGTCGCCCAAAACCTCTTTGCTTGACCCACAAGCTTCATCTTGGTGAATCGAACTTATCGAGCATCCGACATATCATACCACTCAAAATAGTGGTCCATATCCGCCAATCAATCTAAGAAAGCTTTAGGGTCTAAGTGGCCATCAAAAGTAGGGGCATCTACTCTAACTCCCTTAAGGAGTTGCGTATCTGGGTCGTATTGGTCATGATGTCCCTCACGGGGTGGGTGCACAGGTACGTGCCCATGACCAACTTCTTGGCCGCCTCCATTCCTTGGTCTAATCTCCTGACCACCTGCTTGAGAGTAGCAGTTTGTATGCATGTGTAATTTATGCAGATTAAGAATATCAATATAGTATTAGGACATGTATTTGATGTAGTGAAAATCGAATCCAATTATCAAATCATAAGGGGTGCAAATTGTAGATCATAAGATTGTAAGAATTTGTGATTTTTCTATAGAATTGTGAAAATTTGGAAGTATGCAAAGAATTATAAGAATTGAAATTGGTTAAATCTACATTTTTAATCATTGAGAGAGAGAGAGAGAGAGAGAGAGAGAGAGAGAGAGAGAGAGAGAGAGAGAGAGAGAGAGAGAGAGAGAGAGAGAGATTACAAATCAACTATCAAATATAAGCACTTATTACAAATCAATATAAGTACCCTAGGACTATCAAATATGATAAGTACGGTCAACGTAATCAAAGGTGTTCCAGGTGTGTGCTTAGACCTTTTGGGTTTGTTGTGCCTTGCCTAGACCTTGGGAGAGACGTGCACCTAGTGCCTGGGTACGCCTGAAGCACCTACGACTATTTGTGTGAGGTGTGTGCCGTTACGCAGATCTTATATGTGTGGGTTTTTTTTTTTTATTTAATTTAATTTTTATTTTTTTTGGGGGGGGGGGGGGGGGGGGCAATAACGTGTAAATAGATAAGAAAGGCTTTTATGCCCACTTTCAACAATCTCTCTCTCTCTCTCTCTCTCTCTCTCTCTCTCTCTCTCTCTCTTTGAGATTAAAGCTTGAGCTATTCTTTCCCCAAATTTCAACAACTTAATTTTATTTTCTTCCCGAGTTGTTTCTTCTAATCATGTGACAAGGTCATCACATTGGGCTTCCTGAAAGAATTTGAGCTTTTGTTGGTGGCATAAAAGCAGTGTTCGTAGTATTGGAATCATTACATGTATTGCTGGCTGGGGATACAGAAACATGCATTGATATCGCCAATATTTTCTCCCGTACGCGAAAATTATCTGTGATACTCGGAAATGTATTGCCGATGAAGGGTAACATTGGGGAAACCCAAGGAAATGGTGGAATTTCTAAATGAAGCTTTCGGAGATGCTAAAAGACTCATATTTGCATATTCAGGAATCAAATAATTGCAAAAATGACGCATACATAATACGTTTCTCTAAATGATTCAGGGAAACATTAGGGAAACACGGGGAAAATGAGATGCTAAAATATGCATATTTGCATATTTAAGAATAAAATAATAGCGAAAAGACGCATATTTGCACATTTAGGAAACAAATAATGAGTTTCGCTTTAATGGGGCCTAAAAGCATGTATCGTTGACTTGGGGAAACATTAGGGAAACATGGAGAAAATGGTGGATTCATCCATCCATCCATGCATTCACATACACACGTACAAACACACATGCATGATCCATCCATCCAGGCATGCACGCATAGAAACACACACATCCATCCTACCAACCAACCATCCATGCATGCATGAAAACATATATACACATATGCATGCATGCATAGACCCACACATCCATCCATCCAACCAACCACCCATGCATACATCTATCCATCCATGCATGCGTGCAAACATATATACACATACCCATTTCATCACAAAAATTTGCACCCATAAAAGGAATTTGAAATGGAATTTTTTTTTTTTAACAAGCAGATTTTTGGCGATATCAATACATTGGTGATATTATCGAAAATATCACTGATGCATTGGCAATACAAGAAGTTAGTTTGGGAGGTTTGGGAAGAAGGAAGAAGAAATGAGAAGAAAGTGAAGGAAGGAAGAAGGAAAGAGGATAGTTTGGAAAGAGTCACTTGTGTGTTAGAGAACCCAAAACCCTAGCACACCTTTTGTTATATTACTAAAGATTATCGTTACATACTCATGAGGAGCACAAAAATACTATGTACATAACACACCCACACACTAACATTATATACCTACATTGCATTACACCGTCTTTCCTATACTCCCCCTCAAGTTGGAGCATAGATTTTAATCATGCTCAACTTGCCTGTAAGACGTAGTAGAGCATTTCAACTAAGAGACTTGGTGAGGACATCAACCAGTTGTTCCCTAGAGCGAACGAAGGGAGTTGCAATCTCCTTGTTAGCCACCTTCTCCCGAATGAAGTGATAATCAATTTCAATGTGCTTCGTGCGCTCGAAACACTGAGTTGCTGGCAATGTGAATGGCGGCCTAATTATCGCAGTGAAAAGGAATGGGGCAAGAGGGACTATAGCCAAGTTCCTGCAAGAGAGTTTGTAGCCAAACAAGTTCACATGTTGCATGAGCCATCGCACTATACTGAGCTTTGGCAGAAGACCGTGCCGTAATAGACTGTTTCTTATTCTTCCAGGTGACAAGATTATCACCTACAAATGTACAATATCTAGAAGTGGACTGTTGATCATGTAGACTTCCAGCACAATCAGCATCGGAGCAGTCCACAAGGTGAAGATGACCATGCTGCTAAAAAAGCAAACCTTTACTTTATGCAGACTTGATTTTCCGATGGATAAGATACACGACCGTTAGATGGGATGTACGAGGGGTATGCATAAATTGACTAACAACACCCACACCATAAGATAGATCCAACTGGGTAATAATGAGATAAATGAGTCGATCAACCAACCGACGATACATTCTGGGATCAGAGAGGAGAGCACCATTATCAGGCATGAGTTTTATAGTAGTATCCATAGGTGTTGCAGTAGGATTGCAACCTAGCATCTAGGTCTCTGAGAGCAAATCAAGTGCATATTTTCTCTGAGAGAGCACCACCCCTAACTTCGATCGAGCAACATTAATCCCCAAGAAATACTGAAGAGTCCCTAGGTCCTTGATCTCAAATCGAGTTTTGAGTAAAGATTTAATAGCCACTTGATGTAGGACAATTAACCACTTGCTCTAAAAGCTCGAACTGTTAGAGTATGGCGAATTAATCCTTTTATCTCATTGCCCAGGCCCCATGTCTCATGGGTTAGGCCCTCGGTCGAACCCCCCTCGTGGGCCCCAAATCACATGGGTACCGCCTCACACGAGCCACCCGAGTCACACGGGTGGGGCCCGCGTCTCACGAGCCACTTGCCTCACACAGGCCGCCCACCCCGAGTGTGCCCCTGCATCTCACAGGCCACCCCACTCGAGCCCGGTGTGAAAATGCCCCCGCATTAATCACCCCCGGTGAGGAGTCTCGAACACGAGACCTCCCGCTCTGATACCAATTTGATGTAGGACAATTAACCACTTGCTCTAAAAGCTTGAATTGTTAGAGTATGGCGAATTAATCCTTTTATCTCATTGCCCAGGCCCCACGTCTCATGGGTTAGGCCCTCGGTCGAACCCCCCTCGTGGGCCCCAAATCACATGGGTACCGCCTCACACGAGCCACCCGAGTCACACGGGTGGGGCCCACTTCTCACGAGCCACCTGCCTCACACAGGCCGCCCACCCCGAGTGTGCCCCTGCATCTCACAGGCCACCCCACTCGAGCCCGGTGTGAAAATGCCCCCGCATTACCACCATTCCCTCATTATCATCCCCAGACAGTACAATATCATCCACGTAGACAATTAGAACTATCACTCCTGTGGGTCGACGACAAATAATTAGGGGTGATTAGCTTGGCCGCGTATAAATCCAAAGTCTAGAAGAGCACGACTGAACTTATCAAACCAAGCATTAGGAGATTGTTTGAGACCATAAATTGATTCGTGTAGGCGACACACAAGAGGTGGTTCTTGAGAACCTTGAGGCATGGAAAACCTTGGGGGTTGGTCCATATAGACCTCAACAAGATCACCGTGTAAGAAGGTATTTTTCACATCTAGTTGAAACAAGGGCCATGAAAAATTCATTGCCACAGAAATAAGCACACGAACGAAGTTGAGTTTGGCCATCGGAGAGAATGCTCAAAGTAGTCCACACCATATGTTTGAGTAAAACCCTTTGGGCGATACTTGATGGTGTAAACCCATTGGCATCCAACAGTTCTTTTGCCCTCAGGTAAGGGAAGTAGCTCTCAGGTATTGTTATTCTCTAGTGCCTGCGTTTCTTCCATCATGGCCTTAGTCCAATCAGGGCTATGCATGGCTTCCTTTAGACTTTGCGGGATAGTAGATGAGGATATGGAAGCTGAAAAGACTGGAAGGAGAAAAATGATGGTAGGAAACAAAGTTACTAATGAGATGCTTTGTAAATGAGCGGGAAGTTTTACGTAAAGCAATGGGAAGATCGTCATGAGGTTGAGAGCGAGATCTTATACCTGGACCATTAGCAGGAGCAGATGAAGTGGTAGGTTGATGATCAGAAGAAGATTTAGTTCACAAAAAAAAAAAAAAAAAAAAAAAAAGATCTCAAATCCAATTCTCAAGTGGACCACACCACAAGAAACAATGGGCCTTAGGGAGTTTTTAATGGTGGACCACGCCACACGAAAAAATGGTTAATGACCGTTGAAAACCTTTTATGGGACACAAAAGTTTTAGATCAATCTGATATTGTCTTTTCTTTTCATCAAGATCTGCATGACCTTATCAATAGGTTGGATGTTCAATAAACATTACTGTGGACGCTAGGAAGCTTTTAATGGTGGAAGTTCAATGATAACTTTTTCCAGTGGTGTAGTCTCCCTGAAACTTGTATTGTCTTCATTTTTGGGATCATATACTAAAATAATATGGAAAAGCGGATGGATAGGGTGGATGTATACTACACATATCGAGGTGGGCCCTATGGTCATGGCCTTACCCACATCGTTGGTTCCGGGGTCTTACCCAAGTTGCGCTCGTCCTGGTGGACGCAGATTTCCTGCGAAAGCAGGAAGTTCCTGCACTGGGATGCTTGGTGGGGCCCGCCGTGATGTTTATGAGAAATCCACACCATTCATCCATTTTGTGAGCTCATTTTAGGGCATGCGACCAAAAGTGAGGTGGATCCAAAACTCAAGAGGGCCGAACAAGAGGAAAAACTGGGGAAAGAGTTTCCTATCGTTGAAACCTTCATGGGATCTACCTTGATGTTTATATGCCATCCAAACCATTTATAAGGTCATTCCTACTCGGACCCACCAATCTTAGCTTTTAACTTTTTCATATCTTATGAAAAACAAATATAGCATGCATGCAAATGCCTGTGAAGAATATTGTCGATGTGTGAAATGGATTTCATGCAAATATCTTTATAAATGGATGTGTTTTCTTGATGGAAGGTTCTCAAAGTCCTTGAGATTTATTGGTTGTTCGATGTAATGCCCTAGTAGTAACATGGTACATTTGCTTGAAGCAAACTAAAATTATTTGGATCTCTCTCTCCTTCGGCACTTGTTGATCGAATACTCCAGTCTCTATTGTTTAGCCTGCAGCTCGACATGGGTAGCTTGTCGTGTATCATTGAAGATGTGTTCTAAATTAATAATCTGCGACGAAAAAAAAAGATGTCAGTTTCTTAAAGAATCAATATATCTTTTGTGCATAAGAATCTAATTTATAAATCCATGCGATTTCTCTTCTTGACCTCTTTATACTTCCTAGCATATACCGCTTATTTTTCCATAGTGCATTGCTTTGTTAAAATGTTTAAGTTCTTCGAACTTCTAATTGGAAGCATTTGTTGTGTACAGCCATGCATCAAGCAATGTGTTGGATGGGTTGAATATGTTTGATGGAACAGATGGTCACTACTTCCATTCTGGATCACGAGGCCATCATTGGCTGTGGGATTCTCGCCTTTTCAACTATGGAAGTTGGGAAGTATGAATATCTAATGGATTTCTGATATTCTTTTGTAATTTTGTTGTATCTTGAGAAAGTTTATTCTGGACTTTTTTGGGGGATCTATGGTGTTTATCGCTTAAATCTGCCCTTACTTTGTGCTAGGTCCTGAGATTTCTTCTTTCAAATGCAAGATGGTGGCTGGATGAATATAAGTTTGATGGGTTCAGATTTGATGGTGTAACTTCAATGATGTACACTCACCATGGGTTGCAGGTAATGTTATGATTTGAATTTCTATTGGTACACAGCAGTAACCAATTTTTTTGTGTTTTTTACTCTACATATTATAACACTCAGCAATAGAAGTAAATAACTCACTGGTTTGACAAATTTTCCACTTTGAAGGGGGTTCTATTAATGTTTGGGGGACATTATATTCCTGGCCAAGCTACTAAATACATCTGTTGGAGATAACCCTTGATTAAAGGGATAACAAAAGTGCGTCTTATGTGGAAGTTGTAGTGTACCGGCAGTTTGAGTCGCGAATGGGCCGTTTGCATACTCATCTTTCTTTTCGATGAAATGATTATATAAGGAAAATTCTTTCATTTGATTTTTTATCCAATTGTTAATTCTGGGAAGAGGAAGAAGCAGATAGAGCAAAGGCCTCCTCTTTTCGTCTGCTCTTCCCAAAGTGAGCGAATTGCATGTAGAGATAGAGATAAGTAGGGGCTTATAGTTTAATTGGTTGAAACGAATTGCTCATAATGGTGATATTGTAGGTTCAAGCCCTACTAAGCCTACCACCCCTACAGTACAGCCGAAGTCCCCGCCACCCTGCAGATCTCAATCTAGCGACGGCACTTGGAACCACACTGCTGCCGCTGCTCTTTGGGCAATACGGCTTTTGTAATACGTGAAGCAGCTGAGCGAGAGCTCTTCGATCGCTATATTCTTGCGATAGCGAAGGATATGGTAGCTTGGCCAGGATTATCTAGTGGTATGTTGAGTGATCTGGTCAAAAGTGTATCTTATGTGGAAGTGGTAGTGTGTACATGGTCAATGATCAGATTATCTAGTGGTACGTCGAATGATCTGATCTAGGTGGGTTATCTAATGAACACTCTTATGTTGCAAGGGTATGATGACACCCTAGCAGGGGTTAATACATGTGTATATTCCTCTCTCTAAACAATAGTAGACCGTTCAACTTCAAAGACTGTTCAGAGGCGGTATTTTCAGTCTTGATGCTTTTGCAATTCTACAGATAGTTTGGGACTCAAAAAGGTACACAATGGCTTTCAGAAAATGGTTAAGATCAGTGGGGCTTATGATGAATGGAAGAGTTTCGGGCCTTAAACATAATGCACCTTTTTTCTAAAGATGTTATGATTTAATAGTGTCTATTAAGGTCTTTTTTAACAATCGCTGGAGTTTCATTGAAAAATTCAACCATTTTCCCAATGTTTCCCCATGTTTCCCAAAAAGTGCGATAAATTATGACTAATAATAATGTACGCCGGTGTTAAATAGCAGGTTAATATTTTTCTTTGATTTTATCAATTCCTTCTTTTTTCAAGTAATCCATATATAAATTGATGGCTTTCCATAAAAAATTTCCACTTTTTACTTAATTTAAGGCTGGCAATGACCAACATATGTTTGAATTACCCTGAAGACTTATCAAATCCGTCTTTCTTCATGCGATGCATATATAAATTAATGCTTTTCCATCAAAAGTTTCCACCTTTTACTCGTTTTTTATCGAAGGCAATAACTCGTCTATATATTTGAATAACCCTCAATTTTTTTTAAAATAAAAATAAATAAAACATGCTTTAAAAAAATGTGTGTTTAATATGGCTTGGTGATGTAGGACACATGATTTAATGCTAGCATGCAACATGGAGATTATGAAAGAGTCCGTAAAGTAATTCAATTAACAAAAGATGCTAATCTACCAAGTAATTAAGAGTGAACAATAGGAAATAAAAATCTGATTTAGCCTAAATCACATGCCCGCATGATAAGAAATTACATAAATTAATTAAAACTAAGCTCGATGGAAGGATAGAACTTCCAATTTAGCATAGGCTAGTTCCACACTCAAGGGATAGATTTGTAGGGTTTATGATTAGGGTTAGGAAGTGGAAAATCTGAAATTTGAAGAATTAGGGTTCATGTGAATTGAGAATTTTGGAATTAGGTTTTTTTTTTAGAAATTAGGGAAAATCTAGGAAAGTTAGGGATTTTAGGTTTAGGGTTAGAGTTTTGGGAATGGAAGAAAGGGGTTTTGATATGAGGACGATGAAAGCCAAAATGGGCTAGGTGGGATTCACACGTGTGGTGTGAGGTGGATAGGTTTAGGTCGGTTAGGGTTTGGATTGTGGATGGGTATGGGAAAGTTGGGTTTGGGAGAAGAAGAAAATTTGGGATGTGAGGATGAAGTACCTGAAGAAAATACATGGATGGGGGAGAAGAGAAGATGTGGGGATAGATGGAGACTTCGCACATCCGTTGATGAAGATTAGCCTTGTACCAATCTTCTTTCCAAATCGCATGGAAGTATCTTCAAATCGCATGAAGATGAAGAAAGAAAGAGTGTCTCTCTGTTTTTTTTTTTTTTTTTAAATTTTTAAAATTTTTTTTTTTTTTAATCACAAAATCCAGTAGGGTTGAATCTCCACCCCCTTGTGCTTTTATTATTAGAAGTTCGGAATTAAAAACTCAGCATAATTACAACTATGTCACTCACTTAAGCGAAGTGGCCCATCGTCCAAAATAAGAAAAGTAGAGCATTTATTATAAATCTCAACCATCAAATAAATCTGAAAAATAACAAAACACATAAAGAAAGCAAGATCAGAGTCCAAGGGTCCCAGATATAAAAGATTTGGTGGCCCAATGACCCGATCGACAAGATCCAACGGTCTACTCGACACGAAATAGAAATCATATGACAAAAATGATCTCCTAAGCAGCCTACATGCATCATCCCAAGGTGGGGTCTTCCTGATGCACGTCTAATGCATGTAGGGTCTTCAAAATAGCCCGACGGATCCCATTTGGAACTCGTCTCCCATCTACAAAGAAAACTGCGCTAATGTAGGTGTCGTCTTCGTCTCTGGTACACCTGAGTAGGTCTTCTAATGTCTCCACTAATTCCCCTCGGCTGAGAAGATTTCGCCTCTGGTTAAATAAAGCTGCAGTGATGCTCGAGGAGATTCGGGTTTCGTCGTTGAAGCTCTGCCTCTGTGATCCACGCACTGTCTGATTTTGGTCTGCCCTTCCACTTGACAAGGTACTCCTGATAACTACCATGTCGTGTGGAAACTGCTTCTTCATCTAAGATATCCTATCTCCTCTCTTCTCGTAGGTATGGATGGCATGGATGGTAAAGGTTGAGAAGAGGGGTCAGGTAATGGCCATGGGTTATGGGACAGGTCAGAGGCATCATCATCAAAGTTCATGTGAGGGTTAGGGGGAATGTCCATGAAACGGTATAAGATCTTCCACATTAAATGTGGAACTGGTACCCATGTTAGGTGGAAGATCTATCAAGTAAGCATTCGAACCCAGTCTTTTCAAGATTTTATATGGTCCAGTGTTACGGGCTTGTAATTTTTTTTTTTTTTTGGTTATCTATGGAAACCCTTTTGGACGTATTTTAATCATGACTTCATCACCCATAACAAACTCTTTAAGCCTATGGCGTGAGTCAACAATCATTTTCTATGTTTCATTACTTGTATTGATTCCTTTTCTAATCTCCACATGTAAGTCATGCATATGTTGTGTAGATGTATGTGCAGACTCTGAAGGCCTATGGAATATAGACATGGTTATGCAACCTATAGGGATCCTGGGGTCATCTACTTGTCTTTCCAAATCCACTTCCTCCCCAGTACTCATTTGATCATTATGAAGGTTTGGTAGAGTCAATGCGTGAATGTCTTGCATGAGTGTAAGCTCATTTGGTATGCCCTTTAGAATAACAACACTGGACTCCTCCGATACCGGACTCACCTCAGCTGGTAACTCTACACTACTTCATGTGTAACCTCAGGTGGCATCTTCATAATAACTTTAGGTGTAACCTTACTTGCCACGTGGGCATACGACGTCAAATCAGTTTTAGTCTTTCTTTCAGACTCTTTGGCATTAACTATAGGAAAAGACTTAAGCTGGAGTTTTGTCACACCTTCAGGACCACGTTTCTTGACGTCCTCCTTTTTCGAGGTGCTTTTGGGTGGGTGAGGCTTCAAGACAATCCTTTTGCTTCCATATAGAAACAAAAACGTATTTGAGCGAGCGAACAATGTTTCGTCCATTATATACAACCAAGGCCTGCCCAAAATGATGTGGCCTATATCCATAGGCAAAACATCACAGCATAACGTGTCTGTATAGGAACCACACTAGATGGGAATGGGACAACCCTAAGAAACTGGATTCGATGATGCATCAACCCATGAGACTAATAGGGCTGAGGGTGAGGAACGACTAGCATACCTAAGCGGTCCATGGTGTGAGCAGAGACCACATTGATGCAACTGGCACTATCAATGATCACCTTGTAGTTTTTGCCACCACACTTGGCATAAGTGTGGAAAATTGAATTCCTGTTCCAATCATCACTTTATACAATTTGGCTTTAGGCGCGGCTAATAATTGCAAGTGGCACAGTCTCATCTCCTTCAATTTGATCCCAAGCTTGTGATTGGGCATCTTCTCTAGTGTCGGGGTTCGCCTGAAGGGAGGCTTCAAGCCGATCGATATGCGCATTGGTCACGGCCAATTGAGTCATGGTGGTTTTATTGTGCGCTTCAATAGCTGTCAGACAATTGTTGATAGCGTTAAGGGCCTCAACAATCTGCTCTAGATTCATAGTGGGATGTAGACTAAAGCCACGTCTAGAATGTGTGGGCATACACAAGGACACTCTAAAAGGAAACCCTAGGTCTTATGACAATGATAGTACTAACCTAGAGATCACGCTAGACACACTAACTAGAAAATTTAGCAAGTTGCTATCCTCAAATATTATGTTGAAAATTCAGCAAGATAGTAATCTGAGGGTGCCAAACTGAAAATTCTGCACGTGTGTAATCTGAAAATTCAAGCTGAAAATTCACTAATGTGACAACCTGAAATTACTATGCTGAAATTTCAGCAATGGTATAAGTGGGGATGCAAACTGAAAATTAAGCAATACGATACTCCAACAAAAATTCAGCAATATGATCCTATATGCAATGCATACTCTTCTAACCCTGAATCTGACTCTAATCTAGATACAACACAAAAATCCTATGCTAACAAAAGATGCTAATCCACTAAGTAATTAAGAGTGAATAATAGGAAATAAAATCTGATTTAGTCTAAATCACATGCCCGCATGCTAAGAAATTACATAAATCAATTAAAACTAGGCTCGATGAAAGGATAAAACTTCCAATTTAGCATAGGCTCATTCCGCAGTCAAGGGATAGATTTGTAGGTTTTATGATTAGGGTTAGGAAGTGGAAAATCTGAAATTTGAAGAATTAGGGTTCATGGGAATTGAGAATTTTGGAATTAGGGGTTTTTTAGTATTTAGGGAAAATCTAAGAAAGTTAGGGATTTTAGGTTTAGGGTTAGAGTTTTGGGAATGGAAGAAAGGAGTTTTGTTATAAGACGATGAAAGCCAAAATGGGCTAGGTGGGATTCACACGTGTGGCGTGGGGTGGATGGGTTTAGGTCGGTTAGGGTTTGGATTGTGGATGAGTATGAGAAAGTTGGGTTTGGGAGAAGACGAAGATCTGAGATGTGAGGATAAAAAACCTGAAGAAAATACCTGGATGGGGAGAAGAGAAGGTGTGGGGATAGATGGAGACCTCGTACCTTCGTTAATGAAGATTAACATCGCACTAAACTTCCTTCTAAATCGCATGGAAGTATCTTCAAATCGCATGAAGATGAAGAAAACAAGAACTTTTCTCTCTGATTTTTTATTTTTATTTTTATTTTTTATTTTTAAATCGCAAAATCCAATAAGGTTGGATCTCCACCCCCCCGTGCTTTTATTATTAAAAGTTCAGAATTAAAAATTTAACATAATTACAACTATGCCACTCACTTAAAACAAAGTGACCCATCGTCCAAAATAATAAAACGAAAACATTATGATCAATCTTAACTATCAAATAAATCCTAAAAATAACCAAAGACATAAAGAAAGCAAGATCAGAGTCCAAGGGGCTCAAATCTAAAAGATTTGGTAGCCCGATGGCTTGATCGACGAGATCCAACGGTCGGATCGATACGAAATAGAAATCCTATGACAAAAATGATCGCCTAAGCAGCCCACATGCATCATCCCAAGGTGGGGTCTTCTTGATGCACGTCCAATGCATGTGGGGTCTTCAAAATAACCCGGTGGGCCCCATCTGGAACTCGTCTCCCATCCACAAAGAAAACTGCGCTAATGTGGGTGGTCGCCTCCTTCTCTGGTACACTTAAGTAGGTCCTCTGATGTCTCCATCAATACCCCTTTGCTGAGAAGATTTGGGGGGGGAGGGGGGTTATATGCTGTCAAAATGGCATATGCGATCGCATATGACATTGCTGCTACTGCTAGTACCTCTTAGAATAATAGTAATGTCCAGGTAAACCCAGGAACCCGTTGATGGTAACATTGAGGATATAGAATCTAGAAGGACAAAGAGGATTGCGATAGGAACATGTTTTGAACTCTACTTCTACCTTCTGTTTGTAGAATCAAATAGAAGAAGGGGAGTCCATGTTAGTATGCAACATAGAAAATAATCTTTTAAGTTAAGCTCTTAGGTCTTAGGATGCTTCATTTTGTAAAGAGGCTATAAATGGCGAGATGAATTCCATAATTCAAATAGAACTTGTAAACTAGTAGATCTACCCCTAGGTTCAAAACCAATTAGTTTCAAATGGATCTATAAAAGGAAATTAAGACCAAATGGGTCAATGGAAAGGTTTAAGGTTAGATAAGTGGCTAGAGTATTTACACAAAAGTAATGTGTAGACTTTTTGACACCTATTCTCCAATAGCCGGGATATGTTGTTAAATGGCATATGCGATCGCATATGACATTACTACTACTGCTAGTACCTCTTATAATAATAGTAACGTCAAGGTAACCCAGGAACCCAATGATGGTAACATTGACGTTATAGAATCTAGAAGGACAAAGGGATTAGGTTCTAGTTCCTTTAACATCAATCTACTAACTAGAAATGCATTAAATGGATGTAAAACAACTTTCTTAAATGGTTTACAAGAAAATGTTTACATTGAGCAACTAGAAGGTTTTATTGTTCTTGGCAAGAAAGTAAAGTGTGTAAATTAATTAAGTCACCCTATAGTCTCAAACAAACACTTAAAGAGTAGCATGAGAAGTTTGATAAAGTGGTCAAAGTTAGTGTTGGAAGTATTGGTATCGCTACAAGTTTCGCTAGTTGGGGATACGGAAACAATATCGATATCGCCGACAACTAGAAATGTGAGAAAACACGGGAAAAATGGTAAAATTTTTAGTGAAACTTCAGGAGATGCTAAAATACACATATTTGCTTATTTAGGAATAAAAAATTTGCAAAAAGAATGTATCCACAATAAGTATCAATTTAATGGGGGCTTAAAAGCATGCGTGTCGTCATAAGAACCATTTGCAGGCTTTGCTAACCATCCCATCTATCCAACCTTCCATCCAAACATCCATCGATATTGCAGAATGTCGACAACTCATAATATTTTGCAAAGAAATCATCAACAACTGGAAAGGAAACAAAAGATTGTGGTCTTGATATTGTGCATGTTGCAATAATGATAATATTGAGATATTATCAATATTAGCAACGACAAATTGAAAACTGCATATAAAAATGTGTTCATAAAAAAAATTTGAAATAGATTTTTTTTTTTTAATAAACAAACTTTCTGTGATATCTCTACGTTGATATCGCCAATGCACTAGTGATACAAGTGTCACCTAGAATTTGCATAGTTGAAAATATTGATGATACATTGGCGATATCGATACATTAGTAATATGAGCGACACCTAGAATTTACACAATTGAAAATATTATCGATATCGATTCGTTGGTGGTACTTAGCAATACATTGTTGATGCCTGGAATTTTTAATATTACTAGTGTTATCGGTGTCACCAAGTTGGAGATAACAATAATATCGGAGATAATTCAAACAATGGTCACTATAGAAAGGGTTAAAGAGTAGAAAGAAGAGAGAGATAAGAGAGTGTGGTGGAGAGTGAGAGTGAAGAAGAGAAAGGAGAAAGAAG
The DNA here is from genome assembly GCA_021015155.1 of Magnolia officinalis. Classification (NCBI taxonomy): domain Eukaryota; kingdom Viridiplantae; phylum Streptophyta; class Magnoliopsida; order Magnoliales; family Magnoliaceae; genus Magnolia; species Magnolia officinalis. The sequence continues at coordinate 67,877,853 of JAJHSJ010000002.1, forward strand.
AAGGAAAAGAATGAGAAGACTTTTATGAGAAATGCAACACTCGTGTTAGTACCTATTGACTAACTCACACACGCGCACAGACACAGATATATATTAACATGAGAAAAACATATAATGCTCTACAAGAATATAACAATAGAATAAACATGTGCATGAATTTATATATACATTCACATATCTCTACACTCCCCCTCAAGTTGGAGCATGGATATTTCATGCCTAGCTTGGAACATAGAGGAAGAAGATGGTAGCAACCAGGTCCCTTGGTTAGAAAATTGTTGAGCTAATCATTTGACTTTGATATGACATGCAAACATCCTTAGAAGCCACTTTCTTCCGGATAAAATAATAATCAGCCTTGATATGTTTGGTGCTCTCATGATAAACTTGGTTAGACGAGATGTGAATACCTGCAGATATTGGGGGACCTAGTTCAGTAAAAAAAGTCTTTAGCTAAAGTAGCTCACGTATACCATGAGCCATCACCCGATACTTGCTTCAGCACTGGAGCGGGCATGACATATTGCTTTTTGTGCTTCCATATCATTAGATTCCCACCAATTAAGGTGCAATAACACCCTGATCCATATCTCAAGTGGTAGACTGAGAGAAGATACCTCGTTTCAACACCTGAGGTCATGGTATCGATTCCCTAGTGGGGGTGGCTAACAGTGGAGTATGTACTAGCAGTGTGAATCCGTTGGTACTTTGAACGTGCATGCTGCATTCATGGTGCATGCAAGGAACAACGCATGCAAGGGCTTCGGTGCAGGGGTGCTTGAGGTGCCCCTTGTACTTCATATGTGTGCATCATTGAAAAGAGCCCGAGGAGCCCTAATTTTTTCCCAGTTATTGATTTGATGTCCAAGGTTGATCAAACTTCTAGGACGGGTGGCTAAGTTTTTCGGATGCATCTGAATGTTTTGGGCTACGGGCAGGTTCGATCAAAAGCAACCTTGTTCGTCGAATCAAAATAGATTGGAGCATGTGCAACCGCAATGTTTGATTGTGGGCACAAGAGCCTATAGTGTCTTCCCCCGTGTTAATGATTAGAGATTGTTACTGGTGTGGCAAAGGTGTAATTAAATACAACCTCCAACTGATACTAGGAAGGGTTATGTGCATGTTTAGTTTGACGGAACAGGCACATCTAGCCTCCAAAGTGATCCATCTGAGCCATTAAATACTTGGCGCTGGGTCATTTCAGATTCACTAGAACACACTCTCTAATCCCTATCTTTCCTTCTCTAATCCCTATCTTTTCTTCTCTAATCACTAAATTTTTTCTTAAAATACTCTCTTAAGTTTTGCTATTCATAAAGTCTGCAAAAATTGTAGAATAACAGAAAGTAAGGTTTATCTGTTGTTGTAAGTGTGTTTAGGGTACAACTTGGATCTTGCAAGTTGAAACCCACATTTCTCCAGTTGGAGAAGCAGGATTGTTGTATCCTGGAGACGGATTTGTTGTAACCCTCTTGAAGAATGGTGTTTCAAATCAGTAGGGGGCAAATATCACCTTATAGACATTGACTCAATAATATGCCTTGAGCCTATCTTTAAGTCAGCTTTTGTACTTCTGCCTTTTCCGCTGTCCTTTCTTTTTCAGTACGAATGCTTTTCTTCAATGCCCAACAAATAAAATGTAGTGAATAACTTCAAGCAAAAGAGATTATCCAAATGAATCATCATTTATTGAAAAAAGCTCTGGCATTGCCTATTTTGCAAATCCACTTTTTTTTTTTTTTTTTTTTTGTTTTTTGTTTTATTCTGCAATTCTCAATCGCTAATGCTGGAAAAGTCTTAACTCGACCTTCACTATATAGTACTATAGATTCCTATTCCACCATATTTTCTTTCTCCGCTTCTAGGCACCTTATGCAAATTCAAATCTTGCTTCTTGAGAGTTCAAAATTGCTTCCCGACCATTTGATAATGACTACCCTTATTCGTGGTGATTTTCTCTAACTTCAACATAGCAGAGAGTTCTTTTTGGAGATTTTATCATCCCCTCTCCTCCAAATGCCCAATAAGTTGCTGTTGGAAAAAGTATCCATAAGCTCTGACCCCCTATCACTAAAAGGTCCTCTCAAGGAATCCATCATCAACTTTGTTATTGTAGAGGGAAAAGTTACTTTATACCAATAGGTTTAGGAAAGAAACTCCAAAATTCAGCACCGTCAAACAATTAATAGAAAGACAGATCTACTGACTTTTTCACTTTCCTACACTATGCATATTCCCTGTTTGCATTTCTCCATATTGGAGATGGTTGCATGGGAGGCATTTTGTGTGCTTTTGGCAGGGTAGGTCTCCCAGACATCTTAGCACTAGGCAAGGGTTGCCTCTAATTGATCAAAAAAGGAAAACGGAAAAAGAGATTACGCCTAATTGATTAGAGAACACATAGTAGTCACATTTTAAGAGAAGCTAATATGTTAGCTGTCTCTCTGTTTTTTTTTTTTTTTTTGGAAGATGAAAAAGAAAAAGAGTGACAAAAGGGGGCATACAATGTCTTTCTCATCTAGACACTGCAATAAATTATCTGATCCCACTACTAGGATTATTTTCTTCCTTTAAATTTCTATGGGATTTCAAATTTCATAAATTCAGTGCTCACGTATATACCTGCAATGTAGATTGTGGTACTGGGATTCAGTTTTTCTATTTTCTCCTTGTTGCAGATTTATCTGTCATTTGTTTGCCGCACATGCTGATCCTTTTATATGTAGGTGTCGGTTCTTTATCTTTTGTTTTATTGTTTTTGCAGGTTGGATTCACTGGAAACTATAATGAGTACTTTGGGTTAGCAACTGATGTGGATGCAGTGGTTTATTTGATGCTAGTTAATGACCTCATTCATGGGCTGTTCCCTGAGGCTGTTACTGTTGGTGAAGATGTAAGTAAGATTCTGTTTTACTGTTCAGAATCTATGCACTGCTTTATTTGGATTTACAAAAGCCTAGCATGTGAATCCTACCTTAAATTCCCATTGAAAATGTAAATAAAATAAGATTAGTTTCACACATGTGATCACTTAAGCATTTAACATATTTCCAGTGATAAATGTGCACAATCTTCCTTTCTTAGGATTACAACAACAATCATGCAGGAGTAAATTACAAAAATTAGTGACTGGCGTATGCATTGGATGACTGTACGAAACTCTTTATATTGCAGTTGCCTCCAATAAAATTTGGAGAAACTTGTAGTTCGACCTGAGTCCTGACTCCCGACCAAGAAATTACACCTGGCAAACCATGCCCATTACCAGACAGCTCCTGGCTATTCCTAGAAATATGCCACTCCTCTAAAACCCCATTCTTTTCCCTGAGATGACCATTAAATGCCTCCACCAGAATGGGACTCTCTGGGGCTCGACTATAACTGTGATATATGCTTGTGGATCCACCCACACACAAACACAAACACGTGGACACTGCCCATACACGTGTAGGCACACCTGCCATTATATAATGTCTGAGGTTTCCATCGGGTGGGCCACACTCTTTAAATCCTTTACTGCAAAAATCAAGACTCACTTCGTTCATGGGCCACAATGTACAGTATAGACAGATGGTTAAGCTATTTATTCTAGCCATCAATTAGTTTTGCACCTTCCACCTGAAGAGCGAAATGACCTCACCTTTGTGACAGGATATCCAAATGCGTGTGGACCTAGCAAAGTGCACACGATGCACACACAACATGTATATTATGCTTGTGTACAGTATAATGCACATGTTTGCACACTATGTATGTGTGTGCCTCTATGTCTGCACGTGTGTTTGTGTTTCGAGGGGGTTGGTTTGTGCTCACATGGTATTGGTACCATCACTACTTGTGGGGTTATGGTTTTAGATAGATATTGTCTGATATGACTTGAATTGTATCAGTTTTGGAATGAAACAATACGAGTCACCACACTGAAACAGGACCGAGTTGTACTGGTTTCGGTCCCAAGACATTTACACTCTGAAATTCATACCTCCACGGGCTGGTACTTGGCTGTGGCCCGCACAATGTTTATTCAGTCCATTCCACTCATGCTCATCGTAGAAACCAAAAAATCAGGCTGATCCAAAACATAGGTGGGTGGACCGTGGAAAGCAGGGAACGATGTAAAATCATGTCTAAACCCACTAAATTTACAAATTGTGGCTCACCTGGGTTTTACAATGGCCTGATTTTTTGTGTCCATTTTGGTTGGACGCATATGATGAATGGATTTGATGTCATATAGACAACACGTTACCCCCCACAGGCCATCCAACTGTTTTTATTGGTTGCTCATCCCCTTCCAACTGCCCCTTGTAGTGCGACCACCTGAGCTTCCCTTCGGGCTGATTTTTGGCCCCATGACCTAACACCGAATGACACTTCTAGTGAATCGGGTGGATCTGATGCAAACATCGCACGGGCCCCACAAAAACCCGTTATTAGTGGTACCAGTGCAAGTTAGCATGCCACTATATATAGAACCCTCTCATAATATCTGATAAAAATTCCTGCATCTTTGAAAGATATCTTTGTTTAATTTACGTGATGGCTTGTTACTTTCTAGCAAACCAAAGTACTCTTGCAATGTGGATGGCATGGCTGATCATCATCATCATCATCTTCTAAGCTTATCCCAATTAGTTGGGGTTGGCTAGATGATATGGCCGATCCTATATATATATATATATATATATATATATATATATATATATATATATATATATATATAGGAAAATTAGCACTATAGTTAACTAGCTGTTATTATACCAGGGATATTACTCTTACACCTAAGATTTAAGATTCAATGAAGATGCATGTTCTTGCAATCTCTGACTGAATCATGCACCATAGTAGATGCATGCAATATATTATGCAGGAAATGTGAAGCGATCTTTTAATTTCATCATTTTGAGACAATGATATGTATACCATATGATATTTGATGATCTTGGATATAGTGTTTGAAAAATCGGTATCACGTTCATTGTTGTTGAATTGCATATGAGATCATGTGCGATTGCATTATCGCATATGCGACTGCATATTTTTTTATTTTT
>JAJHSJ010000002.1:67883006-67961584 GCA_021015155.1 Magnolia officinalis
CCAGTGTATCAAATAGCGCTGGTAGCGTAGCGGTAGCGTACGCTACGTAGCGTAGCGTAGCGAAATCGCTACGTAGCGCTAAAAATAGCGTTTTTCCTCTGTAGCGTGCGCTACAGTGGTCGTAGCGTACGCTACGTATATGTAGCGTGTAGCGCAGGTAGCGTACGCTACCTGTGTGGTTTTTTTTTTTTTGTTTTTTTAGTGCAGAAAACAGTGGTGAACTCACACCACAAGCTAAAGTTAAGTAAAAAGAAAAAAAACCTAATTCTCTAGTGCTTCCGATCCCAAATGGCAGCAGCCGACGCAGCTGCTCTCGCTTCCGATTGATTTGGAGGCCATCCGACACTGCCGGAGGCCATCCGACGCTTCTTGGAGGCCATCCGACGCTGCTGCTCTACTTCCGATCGATTGGAGGCCATCCGACATTGCTTGGAGGCCATCCGACGCTTCTTGAGGCCATCCGACGCTGCTGCTCGACTTCCGATCGATTTGGAGGCCATCCGACGCTGCTTGGAGGCCATCCGACGCTGCTGCTCTCCCTTCCGATCGATTTGGAGGCCATCCGACGCTGCTTGGAGGCCATCCGATCGAGTTGGAGACCTAAATATTCTCAGAGAGGCCATCCGACGCTGCCGCGGTGCTTCTCTCCCCCAGGCACAAACCGACCTCATCTCGAGACAAAAACAGGTACGCTCCTTCCTTTTTTTTGAATTTTTTGATGTACAATGAAAATAACTTGGTATTTTCAATTTTTCCTCATTTTTTTCCCCTTTTAAAATACTATTTACAGTCGGTTTGTTGTTCTTTATACCCTTTTTTTTTTTTTTCTGTGGTATGGCCACGTGGGCCCCACCGTGGTGCGTGAAGGGGTGGGATGTGCACTATTTTCTATGGTGTGGCACACGTGGGCCCACTGAGGTGCGTGAAGGGGTGGGATGTGCATTATTTTCTATGGTGTGGCCCACGTGGGGCCCACTGAGGTGCGTGAAGGGGTGGGTTTGCATTATTTTCTATGGTGGGCCACTATGGTGTGCGTATGAGTGTAAGTGGTGTGCGTATGTTTATTTTTGTGATTCACTGATTTATCTGTGATGTGTTTTTTTTTTTTTTTTTTTTTAGTGAACTAAAGAGAGAAGAATGTTTGAAGAAAAAGAGAGAGAGAAGATTTTGCATGGAAATATGTGGCTGATAATCCACTTGGACAATCTCATAGAAATTATGTGCTATGCAAATTTGCGGTCAAAGATGTACGGGAGGCGTGACTCGCCTAAAGCATCATTTGGCCGGAACCCACAATGGGATAAAGCCGTGCCCAAAAGTGACGGAAGAAGCCAAGGAGGAGTGTAGAAAGGCTTTAAAGGAATATCATGATGGAAAAATAAAAGAAATGAAGTGTTTCGAGATATTGGGAGAGGGGATCGACATATCTTTCTGGTTCTGGCTCTGCAAGTGATAGCGTTAGTGTGGGTAATGATGCTTTCATTGGCAGCCAACTTGGTAGTGGATCTTCTGGTAATCAACCAATGGCAAGAGCAAGGGGTCCTATAGATCAATTTGTTACTAGTGAGCAACGTCAATCCACATTGAATTCAAAGTGGAAGAAGGAAGAAAGAAGAAGTATGCAGGGTGATTGGAAGATTTTTTTTTGGGAATGCTTTGTCATTCAACCTGTGTAATAGCCCATACTTTTCAGCAATGTGTGAGGCTATTGGCAAGTTTGGACCGGGATTGAAGCCACCATCCATGCATGAGATGAGAACATGGATACTAAAAGAGGAGGTTGCTAATACTGATAGTTTAATGAAAGCATACAAAGCTTCCTGGAAAACTTATGGATGTTCAATTATGTCTGATGGTTGGACGGATGGAAAGAATAGAAGCATCATTAATTTTTTGATTAATTCTCCGATCGGAACAATGTTTTACAAGTCTATTGATGCTTCAGATTCAATAAAAGATGGGAATTTGTTATTCGAATATCTTGATGAAATTGGGAAGAAATTGGGGAAGAAAATGTGGTCCAGGTTATCACGGATAACCATTCAAGCTATGTGAGTGCTGGGAAGAAGTTGATGGATAAGAGGAAAAGGATATATTGGACTCCGTGTGCTGCACATTGCATAGATTTGATGTTGGAGGATATTGGAAAAATGAAAATATATTCTGAAACGCTTGAAAAGGCAAGGACAGTGACAAGTTTATTTATGGGCATGGAATTGTATTGAGCATGATGAGAAGCTTCACGAATAACCATGAGCTTCTACGGCCGGCAGTAACACGCTTTGCAACATCATACCTCACCCTTCGAAGTCTTTACAAGCAAAAGAATGGTCTTATAGCCATGTTTGCATCGGAAAAATGGTGCTCTTGTTCTTGGGCTAGAAAACCTGAAGGAATAAAGGTACGGGCTATTATAATGTTTGATCCGAAGTTTTGGCCTCATGTTGCCTTATGTGTTAAGAGCACCATGCCATTGGTAAGCGTTTTAAGAGAAGTAGATTCGGAAGAGAGGCCAGCAATGGGGTTCATTTATGAATTGATGGACTCAGCGAAGGAGAAAATTGCATTTAATTGCAATGATGTAAAAAAGAGATATGTTCCAATTTGGAACAAAATAGATGAAAGATGGACTCCTCAGCTTCATCGTCCTCTACATGCAGCCGGGTACTATCTGAATCCTCAAATACGGTACTCAGATAAGTTCTCTACACACCCTGAGATAAAAAGGGGGTTGTTTGAGTGCATGGATAGGATGATCCCCCGTGAAGAGCATGCTGATGCTGATATTCAGTTGGATGAATATGACAAGAGAAGAGGGGATTTTGGCTCTCGCCTTGCACTCGAAACCATGACAAAGCGTTCCCCAGGTAATTTATAATTTTATATTTTGATATTTTCATTGTTATGTAAATTATATTTTTATAATTGGTAAAAGTATTAATTAATTTATAAATTATAACTAATTTATGTAGCTGATTGGTGGGAACGCTTTGGAGATAGAACTCCACAGCTTACGAAGTTTGCAGTACGAGTTTTAAGCCTCACATGCAGTGCTTCTGGCTGTGAGAGAAATTGGAGTACTTTTGAGCAGGTGACTTTTGTACCATTCAATATTCTAAATTAGCTAATTTTTATTTAGTAGATTAGCAAGTCTTTGATAATTGACTGACATAGAACATCACATGATTAGATCCACACAAAGAAGAGAAATCGGCTAGAGCAACAAAAACTCAACTCTCTAGTATATGTGATGTATAATATGAAACTGAGAGAAAGAAGCATGAAGAGAAGGGCGGCAATGGATCCAATATTGGTGGACCACATTGAATCAGATGATGAATGGATTGCTGAGAAGAAGGCCCTGTTCTCCCAACTGATCCATCGTGGCTCGAAGATCAAAATATGGCCTTTGATATTAGTGCCATTACAACTATTCCGGAGTCTGATGATCCAGTTGACAGCAATGCACCATCAACATCTAATATTTCTGAAGGAGATTGCCCCCCACTTCCTCAAGGAAAAGGAAGGCAACTACTTAAGTAAGTGTTATAGTTATAGTTATAGACTAAGTTACATGAACATTTTTAACAAAGAAAGTAAAAGACCAATGAATCTCTCTTTTTTTTTAAAATGTGTAGGTGGTCCCATGGGAAGATTTTCTTACTCCTATAAGAGAGGAAGGAGATATAGGAACGAGTGTTCATGGTGTGGATGATGTACATGCAGATGTAGATGCTGATGCTGATGATGAAAGGCCTAGACTTGGTGACGAAGTGAATGCGGATGACGACAACGACGATGACCTATTAGATATAGATGACCTTTAGAGTTTAGACACTAGAGTCTAGAGACTAATTATTGAGAATTTGAGATGTTGATTTTGAGGAATATGACATTTGTATTGTACTTAATGCTCTTAACTTTGGGATTTTTATTTGAAGAATGTGACATTTATTATTTTGCTTTTTTATTTATCATATATATATATATATAAATAAAAAATATAAGTATTGTGTAGCTTACGCTACACGCTACGCTATTTCGCTACACGCTACGGAGGGTTGAACGCTACGCAACACGCTACCGCTATTTAAAACACTGATCTTATCCAACAATTCAACCCATTAAATTGTCTTTCTCAGTTTATAAATCTTATCCAACTCCCCCTGAGCAACAAACCTAGGTGGTTGCTCCATATAAACCTCCTCTGTGAGACCACCATGAAGAAAGGCTGTTAACATCAAGCTGAAAGAGGGGCCATCCATGATTATTAGTGATAGAGAGAATGGCGTGAATGGAATTTTGCTTGGTAACTGGAGAGAAGGTTTCGGCATATTAAACGTCAAGAGTCTAATTGTATACCTTAGTAACTAAGCTAGCTTTGAATTGTTCAACCATGCCATCAATCTAACATTTAATGGTACACATCTACCAATAACCAATAGTATGTTGACCGGCTGAAAGACTAGTTAGCTTCCATATGTCATTCTGATGTTGTGCAACCATTTCTTTTTCTATAGCTTACTTCACTCCTTATTTGCCAAGGTGTCCTGTATGACTTACAAATAGAATGGGTTGATAAAGACATGACAATTCTACGGAAGGTGGAAGACAGACACTAGAAAGAAACAAATTTGGAGATAGGGTAGTCGGTACCTACACCCTTACCTTTCCCCATAGCAAAAGGGATATAAGATGAATTAGGAAATATAGATGGAGTGACTAGATCAACATGCTCAGAAGAAGATACGATGGATGGCACATCATGGTTGGCAACACTATATCTTTGTTTTTGTTGTTGGTAAACTTTGAGTGCAAGCGCGACATGAATGGACGAACCAATGAGAGGAGGAGATTGCATAGTGTTAGGAATAGACATAGGCACTAATGGTGAAGCTTACATGGCAAGAGATTATTTTTTTGGAAGATTGAATTTATTAAAGGGAGCCAAAGGCAACCCAAAAGAAATAGGCACAAAACAAACACAAAAACCAAAAAGTACAAAGAACAAAAAAAAGAAGAAGAAAAAAAAAGAAAAACAAGAACGAGCAAACCAACTATGCAACACGAAAAAACAAAACCTAGAAAAGCAACTATACAACTCGAGGAACCAAGAAAAGCAACTATACAACTCGAAGTAGGACCGCCCCAGGAGACCTAAGAAGGAACAAGAGCTCAACTAGCCTAGCAAATGGGAAATCAAAAGATTTATCATTGAGGCTTATGTTAAAGTCCAATCTTTGAAATCCTCAACAATTAACCCCAAAACTCTTGAAGAGGGGGTAGAAAGGTTACGGAAGCTGCAGTTGTTCCTTTCTTTTCAATTCTCTCAAAGAGTAGCCAAGACAACTGAGTGCCATGTAGCTTCGAAGTCGTTGCCCCTTCCAGCACTGTGCCAGGAGAAACAACAAACTAGGCACAAAGTAGTGCATAACCCAGGCAGTGTGGAATTTGACAAGAATGGAAGACCATACTTCTGAAGAGAAAGGCAATGGAGGAATAGATGGCTAATGGATCCCTCATTGCCCTTGTAAAGAATGCAAACATTAGGATTGATCATGCCCTTGTATTGTAGATTGTCTATCGTGAGATATCTCCCTCTAGAAAGGAGACAAGTGAATGCAACAACCTTGGGGGTGCTACCATAAGACTAGATGAAGGAAACATGATCTAGAATCAATAGTGTTATATGACTTATCTAAAGAAAGGATTTGCACGAGTAGGAGCTTGAGGCAGAAGGAGCCCTAGAGAGTGAGTCAGAGACCTTGGGGACAGGTTGAATTCCTTGAAGCGACTTAAGAAGCTCCAACAACTCCTCGAGATCAGCCTCTAAAAAAGATCTACGTGGTGGGCACCAAGAACCCGAATTGATAACTGAGAAACAATTAGCCATAGGAACAGATAAATGGGAACTGATTCCACTAGACCTAAGCAAATAGAGACCAGAGGCCTGTTAAGGATCTATAGATAAAACCAGAATCTAATTCTGTTACTTTCACCATGAATAAAGGTGCTTCTTTCTAAAAGGCTTGAGGCTCATGTTAGCTTTCCAAATAGAAGCTTTGTATAGGGGGAGGATTTAGTAAACCATCCCCCTTCCTCAGTGCCATATTTACAAGCAATAATGTCCCTTCACTAAGAGTTGGCCTTGTTACCAAAGCGCCAGAGCCACTTACTAAGAAGAGCATAATTAACGTCTGAAAGGGCTCTGATGGCAGCACCTCCTTCCGCATAGGGCTTGCAAACTTCAAAACAACTTAGAAGATGGAATTTGTTACTATTAGAGTTACCATTCCATAAGAAAACTCTCCTAAACTAGTTGATCTTGTTAATAATAGCCTTGGGACAGTGGAACATGGACTAGAAATAGGAAGGAAGGTTGGACAAAAAAGCTATAATAAGGGTGAGGTGACCCCCAAGGGACAAATATTGGCATTTCTATGGTGAAAGCAGTGTTTGAATTATCTCCGATATTATCGAAATATCTCCTATATTTTCTTTATCTCCAGCTCAGTGACACCGATTACACTAGTAGCAATACCGATAACGTTGGTACTATTAGAAATTCCTGGTATTAGCAAGTATCGCCAACGTATCAATATCGCTAATGTAATCGTCAATATTTTCAACTATGTAAATTCTAGGTGTCACTGGTATTGCCAATGCATCAATATCGCCAATGTATCGCCAATATTTTTGACTATGTAAATTCTATGTAATGCTTGTATCATAAGTGTATCGACGATATTTCAATAAAATCGCCGACGTATTGATATCAACAGAATTTTGTTTATTAGATAATTTTTTATTTCAAATATTTTTTTTTCCATGGACACATGGTTGTATGTAGTGTTCAATTTTTCATTGATAATATTAATAATATCTCGATATTATCGATATCGCAACATGCGTGATATTGAGACCACAATCTTTCGTTCCTTTCCAATTGTTGATGATTTCTTGGTGAAATATCTTATGTTGTTGATATTTTGCAATATCGATGGATGCTTGGATGAAATGTTGGATGGTTAAATAGGATGGATGGGATGGTTGGTCTGATTTCTTACAACAACACATGCTTTTAAGGCCCTGTTAAATGGAAACTTGTTATGTATGCATTCATTTTGCAATTTTTTATTTCTAAATATGCAAATATGTATATTTTAACATTCTTGAAGTTTCACTGAAAATTCCACCGTTTTTCCCATGCTTCCCTGCATTTTTGGTTATCAGCGATATTATTGGCGATATCAATATTGTTTTTAACATTTTGGCCAATGAAACTTGTAGCGATACCGGTACTTCGAACAATGGGTGAAAGTTTCCATTCAATTCTCTTAATGACGACATTCCAAAGGTGATATATTGAGGGACACCAAGGTTGGCAGAGGGTAAGGTTCCAGCATTGCAACCATACACATCAGTGAATAGAGAGGGAACTAGTTGAAACATTAATGCCAAGCATTTCACTCTTGAAAAGATTAATATTAAGTCCCAAGATGGCTTCAAATGTAGTGCACAACCTTCCTTAGATTGACAACGACCTCAAAAGAGGCTTCATAGGAAAGAAGAGTGTCATTTGCAAATTGAATGTGAATGATAGAGGGACTAGAATGGGCCACTTTGAATGGGAGTAAATGAGAGGAATTGGAATGCATTTGAATTCTTTAATATATTCACAAGAACATATGTGATATCCCAAATTAGCTTTAATATCCCAAATTAGTGTACATATGTGATATTTGAGAAAATTATTGTAATTAAGATGTCCTGTATCAGTATCGGTTGGCGTAACGGTGCCCTTGGAAACCGATACGGATATGGGGGGCGTAATGGCGATACGGGGGCGTAACAGGGCAAAATTTTTTTTTTTGCCAAAAAAATATGAAAAAATATGGATTAAATCTGGAATTTTCTAAGCATTCCAAATATGCATTCATTTATAAATTGGAACATGTTTATGGTGGTGTAATGGTCCACTCTTTGGTGAGAAGTTGTATCAGACTGTTTGATGAATTTATGAACCAGATAACCTGAATTTGACTACGAAATTCATATATTTAATTTTCTAAATATCTATTTGATATCATTTCTCCCAGTAGTTCTTTTAAAAAATGAAACTAAATTCAGGTAGATCGCGTTGCCAATTTGGGGCTGACTTGGAGGACCAATCCATGCCCCAAATCAGCCTCAAATTCATGCTATGTATTGACATTATCCCACTTATGAATTGGTGGACATTTATTGTATAGTGAATCATGAAAAAAAAAATCAAAAGGCCCTATTTTAAAAAATATGCGTCCACAAATTAACAATTAAAACTATTCAAATAATTTGATTGTGGCATTTTGAGTTAGCAATTACAGTCCATAATTTAATTGGTAAATTTTAAGTTAATACATGTCTCGTGTACAATTTTTTAAGGGCCCGAATTAGGTAGGACTCAGATTGTGAAGTGTAGCACACAAGTGTCAAACTTTTTTGGACCCCACTCGTGATGAATGTGTTATATCCACACTGTCCATCCATTTTGCCAAATAATTTTAGGGCATGAGCCCAAAAATGAGGTAGATCCAAATCTCAAGTGGACCGCACCATAAGAAACAATAATAATTAAACGACTATCATTAAAAATTTATTGGGGCTACAAAAGTTTTAGATCAAGCTGAAATGTGTGTTTTCCCTTCATCCACGTTAGTGTGACCCTATTAATAGGTTAGATGGAAAATAAACATTACAGTGGAGCCTAAGAAATTTTTAATGGTGAGCATTGTTTCCTATGTTGTGGTCCACCTGAGATTTGGATCTTACTAATTTTTTGAATCATAACCTAAAATGATGTGGCAAAATGGATGGACGGCATGGATAAAATAAATACAACATGGTAGGGCCCATGTGGCACGTGTACATTTTATTAAATTGTGCAACGTGCTGCGTAACGCATACCAGTCCATTCATTTGACACAAGCAAGTCCTGTGGGTCTGATCATGAGGTATGTGTTATATCCAAACCGTCTATTCATTTGACGAGCTCGGCTTAAGGCTTGACATGAAAAATAATACAGATCTAATTATCAAGTGGACCACTCTGCAAAAAGCGGTGGGGGATTGAACGTCTACCGTTGAAACCCTTTTTGGGATCACAGAACTTTTGGGTCAATATGAAATTTGTTTTTCCTCTTCATTCAGGTCTTTTTGACCTTTTGAACAGATTGGATGGAAAATAAACGTTATGGTGGGCCTACGAATTTTTTAACGGTGAAAATCATCATCTCGCTGCTATTTTTGGTGTGGTCCAGACGATCTTTGGATACAATTCATTTTTTGGCTAATGCTCTAAAATGATATTTAAAAATAGATGAATGGTGTAGATATAATAAATACATCAATGTGGAGCCCACGTAACTTTGATCTCCTTTGAACCGTTCGTACAACTCGGAGCTCGAGGACTGTCAGCGCTTGTCTTAGCATGACACATACCTCCAGCTGGTGCGCGGTACACCTCGGAAAGAAAAAAAAAAGAAGGGAGAGAGGGAAACCGAAAAGAAAAAAGAGGGAAAGAGAGAGGGAGAGAGAGAGAGAGAGAGAGAGAGAGAGAGAGAGAGAGAGAGAGAGAGAGAGCAGCAGCAGCAGCAGGCCACCACGGCCGCAGCAGGGCCGCAGCTTCCCGAGAAGAAGAAGAAGAAGAAGAAAAGAAAGAAAAAAAGGTAAAATATTTGTTTTTTGTTTTTTTTTTTTTTTTTTTTTTTTTTTCCCTATTTTTTAAGGCCTGTGACAGCCGTTACAGGTCAGTAGTAGCAAAATCGGGGCATCTCCCGTTACGCCCCCGTATCGCGTAATGGACCCCACCGACACCTTGATTGTAATAAGCACGTTGAATATATACGTTGGCAAAAAATGAGGAAATTTTGAGCCTCGGTTGGCCCATAAACGTAAGGATCACAAACAAGCAACCTGGCAACGTTTTTTAATGGTCCATTTAGATGGCCAATGTTTGGATGGTTTGAATCATTCTATTGGTATGATTTTATTGATGTGACCGATAATTAGATTGTTTTGGAGTATCATCAGTGTGCCATGTGTATGGCGGATTAGGAGCGTAGATAGCGACACCTTTGTTTACTCATGTGACTCTCTAAGGGAGCTTAAAAAGGCATTTCACACCAATTACTCCCAAATCTCTCATCTTCCTCGTGATTTCAAATCAGCCCCATTTACTCCCAATTCATTGTACTGACATTTACTCCTATATAAATGTACCTTTTACTCCATTTACTCCCAATTCCTCCCATCTACTCTCATCCAAACGACCCCTAAGAGGAGTACTCGAAGTTGTTGAAAAATCTGCACAACAACCTGTTCCTATGAAGGTATGTAAAAACGATTACATAACGGTTGTATCGTAAAGGTAACAATGTCCACCATTATGGGAAAACAACCCCTTAACAGTCCATTCTGGGCCAATACATGATTTATTATTATTATTTTTTTTTATAAAAAAAAAAAAGAAAGAAAGAAAAAAGAAAAAAGCCATACTTGCCGTTCCAAGGCCGTCACGACTTGTATCGTAGCGGTGGTTGCCGTTACGGAATATCATGATTCCTATTACTTTTGCAGCTGCTTCCTCCCCTAAGGCTACATTTGCAACCTCATGTATGGCCTGTTTAGCGTTCAAACCCCCTGCTCCTTGGGTTGTTGATTCTAGAGCATATGACCATATGAAAGGTGAGTTTAGTGTATTTTCCTCCATTGATACATTGTTAATGGGTTCATCTATCACTTTGGCAGATGATACCTGTTGGGGAAAAATAAGACAAGTCTAGGGACTCGGTTATGGAATGGACCAACTCTACTGACATCGCTCGGGATCTCGAGGCAACAAGCCCGACTGAGGCAAGTATACCAAATGCCTAAAGGAGAGACTTAGCTCGGATTGTAGGAAATTAATCCCGACCGAGACTTACAAAGTCCAGAGCCTTAAGGCAGGATCTATGAGACACATAAAGTTGACTCGGAAAATGAGGCAGCAACGTCCAAAGAGGCCGACTAAGGCCTAAAGCTCAAAAGCCACCTGACCGACCATAAAACCAACCCATCTTTAGGTCAGTTATAGGGTCGGCTATCGGATTAAGAAAGTTCACTGATTACGAATCAGTTTCATCTTATCCGACAGAAGGCAAGTAGCTCTACCCTTTATAGCCGGCCGAGACTCACACACTAGTAGAGTCGGTCGAGCCCGATCCGAGCAAGGTAGAGACGGTGTAAAGTAAAACACCTTCTCAAAATACCTTCCCTAGTAAAAGGATCCCCGATCCCGAAGATCTCGGAATTGAATGGAGTCTAAAAACGGATTGATGATAATCTCCAAGATATCAGGAAAAGAATCCTGGCACGACAGGATCCTCCCTTCCCTATGAATACAGATCTCCAAGATGAAAGGTATGCAAAAACTCTCAACATAAACCTTCCTGCAAGATCCTGTCCCTGACTTTGCCATCGGAGAGTCCTCGGCTCTAGCCAGGGCCTCCTTTATCTCCTTCTTGTGCAGGTGAAAGGCAGGAGGGGAATGTACCAATTTTTTGCATCAACAGTTTGGCGCCGTCTGTGGGAAGATGATACGAAAAGTCGTTGTCCAAGCTCTATCGAGAAGCTTCAAGTAGGTCTCCAATGGCGAGAACAAGGAGAACCGTCCAAAACGAGCCTAATGAGGTCGTTGTCACTGGACCTCCGGCAACAGAAGGCCCGCCGGGTACGAACGGAGCCCAAGGGGCCCAAAACCGACTCGATAATCGACAAGGTTCTGCGGTCCGTCCGGCGACCTCTGTTTCGACCAGGCATACCCAGTGGAACCGAGGGAACGGGTGGATAGACAAGGAGGTTCAAGAACTTAGGACCGACCTAAATTACATGAAGCAAATGTTGGAACAAGATCCATCGCCAGCTAGTTCTGCCTCAATATAATGGCGAACGGGCGAATGCCTCACAACAATTCGCTGATCCTCAGCCTGTTGCTCCGCGATCTGTCCCTCAGTAAAGTCAGCATCAGGGCCCGGACGAGCCTATGCCCTCTCATTCTGTGACCGCTCCGCTGCCTGCCACCGATCTTCAACACGAAATAGATCGGAGAAGGCACAACAGGCCTCCGGTTGAGGGCATGACTGATAGCGACGTACCCTGGAAAGCTGACCTTCAGGATTTCCGGAGAGAAGTGCAGGAAGAGATCGCCGACATGAAGCAAAACCGAAATCTGGGTCTAACCAGACCCAAGATGAAGGCATCCCCGTTTATAGAGGAAATTATGCAAGCTCGGCTATCGGAACGGTTCCGCCTACCTCAGATTACGCCCTTCACCGGCAAGACCGATCCAACCGAGCATTAGGGCCGGGACGAGCCTATGCCCTCTAATTCCGTGACCACTCCGCTGCCTGCCACCAATCTTCGACACGAAATAGATCGGAGAAGGCGCAGCAGGCCTCCGGTTGAGGGCACGTCTGATAGCGACGTACCCTGGAAAGCTGACCTTCAGGATTTCCGGAGAGAAGTGCAGGAAGAGATCGCCGACATGAAGCAAAATCGAAATTTGGGTCTAACCAGACCCGAGATGAAGGCATCCCCGTTTATAGAGGAAATTATGCAAGCTCGGCTATCGGAACGGTTCCGCCTACCTCAGATTACGCCCTTCACCGGCAAGACCGATCCAACCGAGCATATCGAATCCTTTCGGACGTATATGGCATTGCATGATGCCTCGGATGCCGTGATGTGCCGAGCTTTCTCCCTCACTTTAGTTGATGTGGCTCGGCTTTGGTTCAAATAGTTGAAACCAAAGTCCATTAGCTCATTTACCGAACTCAGCGATGCCATCCTCACCAATTTCATTGGTGGGAAGAAAAAACTAAAGCCATCTACGCATTTGAACAACATAGTTCAGAAAGACGGATAGCTGCTGAAAGATTATATCAAGCTCTTTAATTTCGAGTCGCTTCAGGTCCAGAAACATTCGGACGAGACAGCCCTCAACTCGATCATGTAGGGCGTTAAAGATAAGCCATTTCTCGCATCCTTGGACAAGAACCCTCCTACTACTCTGGCGGAATTCATGGCTCGGTCGAAGAAATATGCGGATGCCAAAGAAACCTGAATCCTGCGTGAAGCTGCTCAAAACGCAAAAGTCCCGGCTAAAGAGTCAGCAAAAAAAAGAAGTTGACTCGGCTAGTGGAAAGAAGCGTAAAGAGGATCGGACCCGTGACGAGCGTAGGTCGGGTAAGCGGCCTGACCACAAATTCTCAACGTATACCCCGCTCAATAAATCATAGGATCAGGTATTGATGGAAATCAAGGGCGAAAGGTTCGTTAAATGGCCCGATAGACTCTGAAGCAATCCGAATCGACGAAATAAAAGCAAATACTGCCACTATCATCGCGATCATGGGCACAACACGAGTGATTGCTATCACTTGAAAGAAGAAATCAAGAGGCTCATTCGGGAAGGTCGTCTCAGAGAACATGTCGAGAGAACCGGGACAACGGAAGAACGCTCGGGTGATAACCGACCCATGGAAGAAATCCGAATGATTGTTTGCATTCCCGAGGTGGGGGTGACTCAAACAATGCTCGGAAAAATCACGCTAGGAGCGTCAGTCGACCTGAGTCCGAAATCCTGATTTTAGCTCGGCCTTCGAAAGAGAGAAAAAAGGAGAAATACTGCATATCGTTTACCGATGAAGACGCTCGAGGCATTTATCATCCGCATGATGACGCATTAGTCATCACCCTTACTATAACAAATCGCAAGGTATTACGCATTCTCGTTGATACGGGGTCGTCCGTAGACGTACTGTTCACCCAAGCATTCGACAAAATGGGTGTCGAACGATCGACATTACGGCCAGTTCACACCCCATTGATCGGATTCTCTGGTGGACGAACACTCCCCAAAGGGGTCATCTCATTACCGCTCACTGTTGGAAATTCTCCACATCAGGCGACAGTAGTGGTCGACTTTCTAATAGTCGACTAACCATCAGTCTACAACGCTATACTTAGTCGACCTTCTCTATGCTCTATGCCTCTAAGCTGTAGTATCGACATACCATCTCTCCATGAAATTTCCGATTGAGTCGGGAGTAGGAGTCATCAAAGGTGACCAACGGGACGCAAGGCGCTGCTATGCGACAGCCGTAAAAGCCCCAGCCGAGGTAACCACGATTGAATAGTTGGACCCTCGGGCTAGGACCCACGAGCGAGGACAACCGGTAGAAGACCTTATCCCAGTACCTTTGGTAGAGACAGACGAATCCAAGACAGTTCAGATTGGCTTGTCCCTGCAATCACACCTGAAAGATAAGTTGGTATCCCTACTCCGACGATACACTAATGTATTTGCATGGAGCCACAAAGATATGCCTGGGATCGATCCCTCGGTGATGACTCATCGCCTCAACATCGATCCGACCGATTCGACAGAAGCGACGACCACTTGGCCCCGAAAGGTACGCGATTATTGAAGAAGAGGTTAGCAAGCTCCTCAAGGCTAAATTCATCGAGGAGATATACTATCCGGAATGGGTAGCTAATGTCGTACTCGTTAAGAAAGCCAATGGGAAGTGGCGAGTCTGTATTGACTATACCGACTTAAACAAAGCCTGCCCAAAGGACAGCTTCCCTCTCCCAAGGATCGATCAGTTGGTGGATAGCACGGCAGGACATGTACTCTTTAGTTTTATGGATGCTTATTCTGGATACAATCAAATTGTAATGCATCAGTCAGATAAATCTTAGACTACCTTTGTCACTGACAAAGGTCTTTATTGTTACCGTGTGATGTCATTTGGTCTAAAGAACGCAGGAGCAACCTACCAACGATTGGTAAACAAAATGTTTGCTCAGCAGATCGGCTGGACTATGGAAGTATATATTGACGACATGCTGGTCAAAAGTATACATGCGGCCGATCATATTGCCGACTTAGAGGAGATGTTTCTTATCCTTCACAAATACCAAATGAAGTTAAACCCAGCAAGTGTGCCTTTGGGGTAAGCTTGGGTAAATTTCTCGGATTCCTGGTCAGCCAGCAAGGGATCGAAGCGAATCCGGAGAAAATCAACGCATTACTCGACATGGAATCCCCGAAAACGATCAAAGATATACAAAGGCTGACTGGACGAGTAGCCGCACTCAACCGCTTCCTCTCCCGAGCTACCGATAAGTGCCTCCCGTTCTTCAAACAATTGAAGGGATGACAAATGGTGGATTGGACGGAAGAATGTGAAGCAGCGTTCTAACAGTTGAAGTCATATCTCGGATCTCCACCTCTCTTATCAAAACCCGAGCCTGGGGTAACCTTGCTGTTGTACCTAGCGGTCTCCGATGCAGCCGTAAGCTTGGCTTTGATACGTGAGCATGAAGGAAAGCAATTGCCGGTGTATTATGTCAGCAAAGCATTACTACCGACAGACACTAGATATCCACCTCTGGAGAAGGTGGCCCTAGTCTTAGTTGTCTCCTCACGAAGACTTCGGTCATATTTTTAAGCTCATACTATTGTCGTCATGACCGACCTCCCACTCCGTCAGATCCTTCAGAAACTGGAAGCTTTCAGCCGACTAACGAAGTGGACGATCGAGCTCAGTGAATTCGACATCCAATACAAACCGAAGGTAGTAGTTAAAGGACAGGCTGTGGCCGACTTCATAGCTGAAGTTACGCCACAAGTCGATTCACCTATCAAGCTTACAGATGAGCCAACCAACCAGTCGATGACTGCTTCTCCCGAGTCATCGCCCAACCCAACCCCCTGGAAGCTTTATGTCGATGGCTCATCCAACTCTAAGGCAAGCGGGGCAGGAGTCGTCCTGGAACTCTCGATCAAACCTATATGCAATATGCCTTAAGACTTAGATTTCAAGCCTCGAACAATACAACAGAATACGAAGCCTTGTTGCTCGGCCTCCAACTAGTAGACAGTCTGGGTGTTACTCATCTCAACGTATTCAACGACTCATAGTTGTTCGTCAATCAGCTCACTAGCGTGTGTCAAACACGCAAAGAGCAACTAAAAGCATACATGAAGAAAGCTAAAGAGTTGATCGATGGCTTTCAACTATGTATTGTCACTCAGATCCCTCGAACAGAAAACGCCAAAGCCGACCTATTGGCGAAACGCGCCTCTGCCGACGAAGACGATATACCCAGGTCCGTTCCAATCGAGTACGTCGCTAAGCCGAGTATCGACGACCTACCTAGCTCGACCGTATACTTAATCGATTCGGAACCCACTTGGCTCGACCTGAGCGTCTAATATCTCGACAGTTGGAAGTTGCCCGAGGATCGTGCTGAAGCCCGGCGGTTGAATATCCGAGCTTCTCGCTATACCATACTTAATGGGGTTTTGTATAAGAAAGGATTTTTCGCTCCTTTGCTACGCTGCCTAAATCATGGCGAGGTTGATTATGTACTGCGGGAGATCCACGAAGGGATTTGCGGAAATCACTCGGGAGGACGATCGATTACACACAAGGTCTTACGACAAGGGTGTTACTGATCGACCATTCAGCACGATGCTCGCAAGCTCGTCCAAAGTTGCGACAAATGCCAACGATTTGCGGTCGTTTCGAGACAACCACCTGAGGAGCTGACTCCTATGGCCGGTCCTTGGCCCTTCACACAATGGGGAATCGACATCATCGGACCGCTCCCTTTGGTAAAGGGTCAGACCAAATTTGTCGTTGTTGCGGTGGATTATTTCACTAAGTGGGCCGAGGCCGAACCACTAGCCAGGATAACCGAACAAAAGATCACAGATTTTGTTTGGAAAAACATTATCTGTCGATTCGGGATACCTCGGACCATTATTACCGACAACGGGAAGCAGTTCGACAATAGGCAATACCGAGAGATGTGTGATAATCTCGGAATAAGAAATGTCTACTCGTCCCCCCATCATCCTCAGATGAATGGACAGGTCGAGGCAGTCAACAAGATTATTAAACAGCATCTCTGAACCAAACTCGAACGAGCTAAGGAAGCATGAGCCGAGGAACTTCCTAAAATACTATGGGCGTACCGAACTACCGCTCGAACAGCCACGAGAGAGACTCCTTTCTCCCTTGCGTATGGCTCGGAAGCCGTCACTCCGGTAGAGATTGGACTACCTTCGGCTCAAATCAGTTTGTTTAACGAACAAGACAACGAGGAACTACTAGCTCTCAGACTCGACCTCTTGGAAGAACAAAGGGAAAGGGCTCGGCTACGGATGATGGCTTGGCAACGACAAGTAGCTACAATGCCCGAGTCAAGGTTAGACACTTCCGGGTAGGAGACATGGTCCTCCGAAAGACGTTCCTGAACACTAAGGAGGTTGGTGCGGGTACACTGGGACCCAATTGGGAAGGACCCTATGTTGTCTCGAGCACCATCCGACCCGGGACGTATCGGCTAGAAGATTTAATTGGGCAATTGCTTCCCCATCCTTGGAATGTGGAGCATCTAAAAATCTATTATACTTAGGTCAGCCATTGAGCAATTAGAAAAAACTCGATTGAGCAAAGAGTGAAAAAACATGTAAACTGAGTCAAATGAATGTGAAAATCGAATATATTCATTCACCAGTGCAAGTTTTACATCAGATTACATTAGTTCCTACTTTGGAATTACATTGACAGAATGACAAGGATAATGCAAAAAAAGAGTCAGCCGATATAAGCGATGTCCTCCCTCGGTTACAGATGCTCTCGAGCCCGGCTTGAAGCATGTGTGCTTGAAGTACTTAAAGCTTGGTGTGCTTGAAGTGCTTGATACGCTTTACAATCCAAAATTAGCTTCAAGGTTCACCAGGAGCTAACTCAGGAGGAGGCTCGGGTTCAGCTACTGTCGCCACTCGGAGCAACCTTTGGCGCCGCTCTAGGAACAGCCTCGGAAGCAATCTCCAGATCAGCCGCTGCCGCATCAACAGACCTAGCTGCCTCGGTCTCCGGACCTTCAAACCCAGAGCCACTTTCGTCAAATCCCGAAAGATCAAGGTCAGGGAAAGATTGCTTCATCAGGTCCATACACTTGATATATCCATCTTGATACAAGCGGTCCCGCTCCTCCAAGTGCTCTCGGGACTCGAGAAAGGCCGCTACGGCCTGGACCTTGGCTTGCTCGATGACAACCTTAGTCTCGATCCTGAGCCGAGACAACTTCTCCTCGGAAGAAGCAAGGGCTTGGCGATCTCGCCGACTCTCCTCCCAAGCCTCTTGCAATTGCGAGGACAAACAAGCACCCTTGGCCCTGGCTAGTCCTAGGTCGCCAGTCATTATATTGAGTCGAGTCACGGCAGTAGCCAGTTGTGCTTCCGCCTCCCCTGCCCGTTTCTGAGCATTGGCCAGATCCGAGCTAGCCCTGAGCACACAAGGAGCGAACCGCAAAAGGAAAACACAAAGTCAGATCAAGTTTGAGGAAATCAATAGAACAAGCACAAAGTTCAAATCTTACCTCGAAAAGCATCTTCACCATATGAGAGAGAGTCCGCCTCGAGGGAGCTTCGAAGAGGGTAGCGAAGTCTTTTTCACTCCCATGGGAAATCACCCAGGGGACCATGTCCTTCACGGCTCATTGGAAGACCGGCGTCTCCTGTTGAGTCGTCTCCCCTCCTGATGACTCCCCTCTCCTCTGCTCTGGAACCTGCTCTGTAATAGGTCCTGACTCAGGAGCCACCTGAGACTCGGGAGCTACCGCTTCCGCCCCTTCCTCCGAGTCAGGGACTATCACGGTCGGGATGGCCGGGGCTGCTTGCCCCTTGGCATTCGAGACCGTCTTTGGCTTTTCTGGAGGCTGAGGTTCTGACCTCGGAGGGGCCTTCATTTTGGAAGGTGGACGAAGAAAAGGCCGGGCCTCAGCCATCTCTACATCAAAAGCAAGGCTAGTCAATTAAAATTCGAAGGGAATGCGAGAGGACAGCTAGAAAGTACCTGTTAAGGTTGAGTCCAAAACCGAATCAAGAAGACGCTCCGGTTGGAGAAGTCTCTTCCAAGATCGCTGGTCCGGACTCAGCACCTTCAGATCTTTAATCCGAGCTAAAGCACCGACTCCGAGTTTCGGTCTTCGCTCGGGAATATCTGCAAAATGCATCCAGTCAGACTCAAAGACACAATAGTACGAGAAGATAAAGGAAAAAGGATACGCCGAGTCACCTGCTTGGGAGAACACCCGAGGAACACGAGATTCGGTGGGCCTTGGCTCGGCAGTCTCCTAGCAACCACATGCCCAGAACCATCTCTCCAATGCTTGTTGGAGGTAGGAGGGTCGGTTATCAAAGGTTCGCCCTTATTCCGCCAAGCACACAAAAAGTACCAACTGGGCTGCTGCGGGTTCGGCCGTACTTGAAACAGATGGAGAAACTCATCGATAGTTAGTGGGGGCTGCCGTCTCAAGCCCACAACACCGAGCATCTGAATAAGTTCCTCCACCCGTTCGGAACTATCTGCCCAGGCGCTATTCGGAGTTGGGAAAGCAGATCCCGAGCTATCCCTTGGAGGGGCAGACGTAAGCTGCATTGTAAAGCGACTTGGAAGATAGCAACCATCCCAGTAGGAGAGTGGTTGGGTAACTTGCTCGGAAGAGGGAGGCGAATAATGATCGAGTCCACCCAGTCCTAATCTTGTCCAGATCCGCCTCGGTTAAAACCGAGGGAACGAGACCCTTTTGCTCATCTCCAGCCTCCCCTCCCTCGGCCGCCGACTCAACAGCCTTTGCCGATCTCCGGGTGGAGACCGACTCACTGACTCCTTCGGCCTCCTCATCCTCTTCCTTCATTTCCTCCCCAGGAGGATTGGGCCTACCAGGGGCAGTCGCCAACGACGCTCCTCCACGAGAGGGGCCTGCAGAAACAGGGCGCTCCGCCAAGAATCCAGCCACCCTTTCGAAATGCTGAAAAGTTGCATCGGCGCCTACAGCTATCTCCACCAGCAACGAAGGCGATTCCGAAACGTCCCAGAGACGCCTCGCTTCGCCTTCGTCACCGGAAACTCCTTCCCGGGGCTCGAAGAACCTTGCATTGCTACTTAAACTGAAAACGAAAGGGAGGGAGAGTGTTAAAAACTCACCGGAGACAGCGAGAATGACCGGGAAAGAGGCGAACGTGGAGACGGAAATCAGAAACGAAAGGCGGAAATGGCGGAAAATGCGAAAACTGTGAAGATGAAAATCAGGAAGAGAAGAACATGCGTGCGAAAATGGGAGAGGAGCGTTCCGCTCCCCCTTTTATAGTTCGGCCACGTGGCTAGGGCATTTAAGGAGGAGTCGAGTCGACAGCTGCTTCGACTCCCCCGCCCTACACGTGGCATACTTCGGATGACGCAGGTGTCGCCCTCGCCACGTGTCTAATGCTCATTAGTAGGAAAAGCGTTCCGACGGCTGCCCACTCGTGCGGCATCGATCAACGAACCGGCGCGTGTTCTGGACGATGCATGACTCCTACGAGCATTAAATGATCCATCATGAAGTCGATCCCATTTCAAGCCGACTCAACGACTTTCTACTCCTGAGAATCGACAAAGCCAATGCAAGGAGTAGGGGGCTTACTGTTGGGGAAAAATAAGACAAGTCCAGGGACTCGGTTATGGAATGGATCAACTCTACTGACATCGCTCGGGATCTCGAGGCAACAAGCCCAACCGAGGCAAGTATACCAAATGCCTAAAGGAGAGACTTAGCTCAGATTGTAGGAAATGAATGCCGACCGAGACTTACAAAGTCCAGAGCCTTAAGGCAATTTCTATGAGACGCATAAAGTTGACTCGGAAAATGAGGCAGCAATGTCCAAAGAGGCCGACTAAGGCCCAAAGCTCAAAAGCCACCTGACCGACCATAAAATCGACCCATCTTTAGGTCAGTTATAGGGTCGGCTATCGGATTAAGAAAGTTCACTGATTACGAATCAGTTTCATCTTATCCAACAAAAGGCAAGTAGCTCTACCCTTTATAGCCGGCCGAGACTCACACACCAGTAGAGTCGGCCGAGCCCCGATCCGAGCAAGGTAGAGACAGTGTAAAGTAAAACACCTTCTCAAAATACCTTCCCTAGTAAAAGGATCCCCGATCCCGAAGATATCAGAATCGAATGGAGTCCAAGAACGGATTGATGCTAATCTCCAAGATATCAGGAAAAGAATCCTAGCACGATGGGATCCTCCCTTCCCTATAAATACAGGAGATCTCCAAGATGAAAGGTACGCAAAAACTCTCAACATAAACCTTCCTGCAAGATCCTGTCCCTGACTTTGCCATCGGAGAGTCCCCGGCTCTAGCCAGGGTCTCCTTTATCTCCTTCTTGTGCAGGTGAAAGGCAGGAGGGGAACGTACCGGTTTTTTGCATCAACAATACCCATTCCCTAAAGTTTGTGGAATGAGTACTGTTCATATAAGTCCTTCCGTTTCATCCCCGTATATGTCCCATTTGTTTCAGAATTTCCTTCAAGTCTTTTGTCTATTAGAAAACTTACCAAATCCATTAATTGCTTTGTTGCTTTCTATCTTTCACATTGTGCTTTCCAAGATCTAAAGACGAAGAAAGATTGGTGGAGGACATGTGTTGCGTAGCACGCCAACAACGCAGTGAGCCTAGATCCAATCTAAGGCCTCACCCACAAACGATAGACAGGAAGAAATATAAACTAGAAATAGATCAAAGCAATCCAAAACAAACCACAAGACAAGATATACGTGGAAAAACCCCAAACTAGGGTAAAAAACCACGGATGCAAAATTCCACTATGAAGAGAAACGAAGATTACAAGGCAATATACTAACCTCTCTCTTGGAAGTACAGAGAAAATCCCTTGCCCACACCTTAGAATAATTTCCTAGAATTCACCTTAACCTAGAATAGCCCTAGGGACCCCAATTTATAGTTTTGGCAACTTCCCTTTCCGCATCCCAGTTGCGAAAGGACTTGCGACACGAAATCCGCGAAACTCCTTTCGCATCCCAGTTGCGAAAGGACTTGCGACACGAAATCCACGCAACCTCGACTGGTCGTGGGCGGCCCCAGATGTGGCTCCACTTCTCAACAATCTCCCACTTGGAGACACATCTCCATAAACCTTTGTCTTCTTCATCCGGAGTGCACCACCTCCCCGTCTTCAAGCCTGAAGACCAATCAAAGCTGAACAGAGCTTCAGCTTCTCCCTTGTGACCGCCTTGGTCAGCATATCCGCAGGATTCTCACTTGTATGAATCTTCTCCAGAGCAATCGATCCATCTTCCAGTAACGAACGTATGAAGTGATATCTGATGGCAATATGCTTGGTCCTTGAATGAAAGGCTGAATTCTTAGCCAAGTGTATTGCACTCTGACTGTCACTGTACAGCTTGCAATCTGCTTGCTTCTTACCCAACTCTTCCATAAAACCTTGCATCCACACCATCTCCTTGCATGCTTCTGTAGCCGCAACATATTCTGCTTCTGTCGTACTGATAGATACTATCTTTTGTAACTGAGAGACCCAACTGACTGCAGCACTACCCAGAGTAAAAACATAACCCGTAGTGCTTCTTCTGCTGTCGATATCTCCTGCCAAATCTGAATCCACGTAGCCTTGTAACTTGATTTTCGATCCACCATAACACAGCCCTACGTCCTTAGTACCTACCAAGTACCTAAGGATCCACTTCACAGCTTCCCAATGTTCCTTCCCGGGGTTGTTCGTGAACCTGCTAACAACTCCCACTGCTTGAGCAATGTCTGGCCTCGTGCTCACCATAGCATACATGACTCCCAATAGTTGACGCGTATGGGACTTTAGCCATGTAGTCCTGTTCCTCCTGCGTCTTCGCACCTTGCTCCTTAGATAGCTTGAAGTGGTTGGCTAATGGAGTGCTAACCGGCTTAGCACCTCCCATATTGAATCGATCAAGTACCTTGGCTATGTACTCTGCCTGTGACAAAACTAATTTCTTGTTTTCCCTGTTACGCTTTATCCTCATGCCTAGGATTTGTTTTGCAGCTCCTAAATCCTTCATGGCAAATTCTCTAGACAATTGTCTTTTGAGATCTGAGATGTCCTCCATGCTTGAGCCAGCCACAAGCATATCATCAACGTACAGAAGAAGGATGATGTATGACGTATCAAACTTCTTCAAGTAACAACAGTGGTCTGCATGACATCTCCTAAAACCGTTTCCCGACATGAAACTATCGAACTTCTTGTACCACTGCCTCGGGGCCTGCTTCAGGCCATATAGACTCTTCTTCAGTCTGCACACCTTGTTCTCATTACCTGGTGCCACGTATCCTGTCGGCTGATGCATATATATCTCTTCTTCAAGGTCCCCATGAAGAAAGGCTGTCTTAACATCTAGCTGTTCTAGATGTAAGTCCTCTGAAGCCACTATACTCAAGACCATGCGAATCGTAGACATTTTCACTACCGGTGAAAATATTTCAGTGAAATCGATACCTGCCTTTTGTTGAAACCCTTTCACAACCAATCTGGCCTTGTACCGTTTCGAACCATCGTGCTCCTCCTTCAGTCTGTAAACCCACTTGTTATGAAGAGCTTTCTTACCCTTGGGTAGAGTGACTAGCTCCCATGTACGATTAGACTCAAGAGAGTCCATCTCATCATCCATGGCCTGCTCCCACTTAACCCGTATATCTGACTGTAACGCCTCTTCAAAACACTCTGGCTCACCATTATCTGTCAGTAGTAGATAATGTAAGGAGGGTGAGTATCGGACCGTGGGTCTCCTCTCCCGAGTAGACCTCCTCACAACTGGTGTATGCGGCTCTGCCTCATCCTGTGGCACTGTAACACCCATGTCCGGTAACTCTTCCAACTCTACGAATTCCTTTTTCTCGGCCTTATTTTCCTGCACACTGTCCTTATGCATCACTTTTTCATTAAAGACTACGTCCTTGCTTCTGATGATTTTTCTGTTTTCTGCATCCCAGAACCTGTAGCCAAAATCATGTTGCCCATAGCCTATAAACGTGCACCTCCTGGACTTCGCATCCAGCTTGTTTTGTGCTCTGCATCAATGTGAACATATGAAGTGCAACCGAACACTCTGAGATGTGCAAGGTTCACTTCTTTCCCAGTCCACGCTTCTTCTGGTAGCCCACCATCCAATGGTGCTGAGGGACTTCTATTGATGAGATATGCGGCAGTATTCACAGCATCTGCCCAAAAGGTCTTGGGCAACCCTGCATGTAACCTCATGCTCCTGGCGCGCTCAAGGATGGTCCTGTTAATGCGCTCAGCCACACCATTCTGCTGTGGTGTCCCTGGAATCGTTTTCTGATGTTTGATTCCATTTGCTGCACAATACTCCTCAAACCTCTTATCACAATACTCTCCCCCATTGTCAGATCTGAGACACTTTACTGTTTTACCTGTCTCATTTTCTACCATAACTTTCCACTTCTTAAATACATCAAATACATCAGATTTATGTTTTAAGAAGTAGACCCACAGTTTTCTACTAGCATCATCAATAAAGGTAACAAAATAACGTGAGCCACCAAGAGATAATACCTGTGCCGGTCCCCACACATCAGTGTGTACAAGCTCCAACAGATGTGTCTTTGGAGCGCGTCCCGTCTTCTTGAAGCTTACCCTCTTCTGCTTGCCATACACGCAGTCCTCGCAGAATTCCAAGTCAATAGACTTCAGCCCTGGTAGCTTCCCTTTTGACAATAGCACTTTCATCCCTTTCTCACTCATATGTCCCAGCCTCTGATGCCATAACTGCCCATTCACTCCAGTTGATGCGACTGCGAGTGAACTATACGATCCTGAAGTCACGTACAAAGTACCTTCCTTTTTGCCTCGAGATATTACCAAGGCACCTTTTGTGATCTTCCAGGAGTCACTGGTGAATGTCGTCACATAACCGGTATCAGCCAACTGTCCCACTGAGATCAGATTACGTTTCAAACTCGGTACATGTCTGACATCCTTCAATTTCAAGACCGTTCCGTCTTTCTGATTTACATGAACATCTCCCTTTCCAACAATATTGCACGGCTCATCATCACCCAGGTAGACTCTCCCAAAGTCACCTGACACATAATCACGCAGAACTTCCTTACACGAAGTAGCATGAAACGAAGCACCCGAGTCTATAACCCAAGACTCATTCCTCGCATCAAGAGACAAGATCAACGCCTCTGTGTCACTCTCCTCAGACAGATTCACTGAATCTTTCCCACCTTGAGAGCTTCCTTCTTGTTTCTTGAGCGCCCTGCAATCACGTTTCATGTGCCCCTTCTTGCCGCAATGCCAACACCCGTCTTTGTCTTTCGGTCCCTTGGACTTATTCCTTGACTTAGAACGCCCGTGTTTATTGCCTCCTTTGTTCAGCGATCTTCCTCTTCCTTCAACGTTTAGAGCATTCCCTGAATCCCCTGAAACTCCTGATGCCTTCCTTCTAGATTCTTCGCTGAGAATTAGACCGGCCACATCATCAAATTTCAGCTTTGTCGATCCTGAAGAATTGCTCACAGCAATCACCAAACCATCCCAACTGTCTGGCAAACTGGATAAGATCAATAACGCCCTGACCTCATCCTCAAAAGCAATGCCAACGGATTCCAACTGGCTCGTGACTGTATTGAACTCGTTTAGATGTTCAGCCACGCTCCCACCATCTGACATCTTCATGTTGAATAGCTGTTTCATAAGATGAACCTTGTTGGATGCTGAGGGCTTTTCATACATGGTGGCTAGGGCTTCCATTAATTCTTTTGTCGTTTTTACCTTGGATATATTGAAGGCGACGCTCTTAGACAAAGAGAGTCGGATCGTTCCTAAAGCCTTCCTATCCAGTAAAAACCATTCATCATCTGTCAACTTTTCTGGTTTCTTCTCTTTTCCTCCTAGAGGAATATAGAGGTCCTTCTGATACAGATAATCCTCCATCTGCATCTTCCAGAAGGCAAAGTTTGAACCATCAAACTTCTCAATTCTAGTTTTCCCATCTTCTGCCATCGCTCCCAATAGAACTAAACCAATAGCTCTGATACCAGTTGTTGCGCAGCACGCCAACAACGCAGTGAGCCTAGATCCAATCTAAGGCCTCACCCACAAACGATAGACAGGAAGAAATATAAACTAGAAATAGATCAAAGCAATCCAAAACAAACCACAAGACAAGATATACGTGGAAAAACCCCAAACTAGGGTAAAAAACCACGGATGCAAAATTCCACTATGAAGAGAAACGAAGATTACAAGGCAATATACTAACCTCTCTCTTGGAAGTACAGAGAAAATCCCTTGCCCACACCTTAGAATAATTTCCTAGAATTCACCTTAACCTAGAATAGCCCTAGGGACCCCAAATAATAGTTTTGGCAACTTCCCTTTCCGTATCCCAGTTGCGAAAGGACTTGCGACACGAAATCCGCGAAACTCCTTTCGCATCCCAGTTGCGAAAGGACTTGCGACACGAAATCCGCGCAACCTCGACTGGTCGTGGGCGGCCCCAGATGTGGCTCTACTTCTCAACAACATGAACATGATGGGTTATACTATCTTAAGCGTATTGTTGTTGGCGCAACAACACAAAAATATCTCCCCTTATCATTGGCATTGCCATCTTGATCATTCATCTCTAAAGATTCTTAAAGGCATCTTTCCCTCTTTCTCATCTGTGTCGTGTCTAGTATGTGATATATGTGAGTTAGGCAAACATCATCGTGCTACTTTCCCACAACGTGTTGAAGAACTTAGTTTAGTTTCTTTCTCTTTAGTTTATTCAGATGTTTGGGGACCAGTTAAAATATCCAACAATTCAGGATATAAGTATTTTATTACATTTATTGATGATTTCCCAAGAATGATGCGAATTTATTTAATGAAAGACAAATAAGAACTATTCTCTATTTTAAGACGTTTTACATGGAAATACAAAATTAGTTTCATTCAAAACTGTTCGTGTTTTGTTATGATAATTCCATAGAATATTTGTCCATGCTTTTACCTAGTATTTTTCTGAAATAGGTATCAATATCATACGTCAAACATCATGTGCAAACACATGTTCTCATGATGTGCTTTTTGATAAAATCGAATGCCTCGTCTTTTTAGTGGGTCGCTCATCTCATCTAATGTTATTTTAAGATTCTCTCCTGTTTTCTTCGCCTCTTAAGGTTTTTACATGTGTATGTTTTGTTCATCAGTTTGAGTATGGTTATGATAAATTAAATCATCACGTAGTTATATGTATTTTTCTTGAAATCGGACGTAAAGAGGTTATCATTGTTACAATCCTTCACTTCGAAGATAATATGTATGGATGTTACCTTTTTCGAGTCTACTACATTCTTCTCAAAGGATAGTAAATCTCTTGATTGGACGTTATGCCCCTGCGTGTTACGGTTGAAGAAGACATCGCCCCACCTCCTCTCTCTGCTGACTCTTTCATTCCTCACGATTAAAATAGGAAGGTAAAGCAACCAATCATGATCTGCCACTGCCTCATCTTTTTCCAAGCCTTATGATCTTATGAGTTCTCTAGAAGGGCCTTATATTCCTATTGCCTTAAGAAACGGTAAGTGCACATGTGATGATCACGTTATCGTTAAATATGTTTCTTTTCACTGCTTATCTCTAAATTTCCGTTAAGTATGCCCTATTCTTGTCTTCTCATTTCATTCCCAAGTCATATGAGGAAGCATTGTTACATACAAGCAATGTTAACGAAATCGTACGATTCATGATCTAAATCGTACGATTCATATCGTAACACCCAAATCGCAAATCCTAAATAATCGTATGATTATCGTACGAGTCGTATCAAATTGTATGATAATTGCATCGAATAGTGTGAATCATAAGATAATTGTAGATTGCATAAAGGGGCCCAAAAGAAACTTTAAAAAGTCAATTTATTATTGTTTTTTATTCAATTTCTTCCTTTTCTTTGTACCCTTTTGCTTGTTAAATATGAAAAAGTGATGGGGACATCACCTGCACACACACGCCCCCCTACACACGTGTGCAAGGAGGGCCCCACCATCGATCTGGATTGATGACGATGTCCAGGGAAGGCCTCCTAGTTAGAGGACTGTGCTTTGGTTCGTTGGAGTGGACCCAATAGTCATGTGAATCCCACCATGGGTTCTCATGATCGTGGCCCCACTATTCTAATTAATCTAGTACTTTGGGTTTTGCTTATTATTATTATTAGGAATATCATGGACGGTTTAGATTGCTTTGATTAGTTGTTATTTTCAATTACTTCGTCTCTAAGTAATAGGTTGTGCACATGGCGCGAATTTTAGAGTATAGGGTTTTATTATAAATAGGCACCCCTTGTAGTTTTTTTTTGTTTCGTTTTTTTTTTTTTTTTTTTTTTTTTTTTTTTTTTTTTTTTTTTTCTGAATGAAGATTAATAAAATTGTTGTGTTTTTCTGCTCCTTTAAATTTCTGAGTTGTGGAGATTCAATTGGGTGCGAAACCTTCCTTTCCTCGAAGGGCTGATTACTGTGGTGCGAAGCTACACCCATCCTGATTCGCCCCCACCTTCTTCCATCTATATTTTTCCTCCTACAAGCATTCCATCAATATTTGCAGGCATTCTTCTCTCTATAGCAGATTTTCAGAATCTGGCTCTGCAGGATGGCTGAAACTTCGGCGGAGTACTACACATAAATTGTGCGTCGGATCGAGTTGAGATTTGAGGGTTTTGGAGTCCATCCCTGGCCGACCAGGGCCAAGGTGGCATTTTTCTTAATAGTGAGCCCCACACATGTGCGTCTGGGCCATTGTTACTGTCCACACGTGTGGTACTTATCTGGTTCGTCTCTCCTCTCTTTCACACCTCTTTCACCCAAAATTCCTAAACATAACCCTAAATTATTCAAATCCCCAATTTTATGCCCTTTCTTCAACCTTAGGGTTCCTCGAATTGAAATTTCTGAATCCCTTGGATTGGGGGAATTATTTCTGTGCATGTGTGGATGAATTTATCCTCATTTGATTCTTGTTTGGTTTATAATTTGGATTGATCCGGCCCTAGCATGTGTAGGCCTGGATCCATATAAGATTCCCCTTGATCAAGTGTTTGAACTTTTGTGTGGGATGTGGAATTTTGTGTAATTATTTCTAAACTAGTGTGATCTAAAGCCTGAAAATCTTGCACATCATACTTGAATTTCATGTCCTGCATAAAAAAGTCTCCCCTATTAAAAATGTCTTACGTTTTCTTTTGAGAGAGAGAGGGTGGGGTGATTTGAGGGTTTTTATTTTCAAAAACCCAAAACAAAGAAATCAAAATATCTTTTGATACACAATGGAATCGAATGCCATTTTTTCTAACATGATTCCATACTCAAGAAAGGTACAAAACAAATTTTTTAAGGACTCTTGTATGTTTTTTATGGTAAATTTTTCAAAAGACAACAATAAAAAACAAAGGAAAAAGGCAAGAATCCTTTACTATCATGATATGTATACCATATACATTTTCTCAATTGATAATGTCATGGCATGTATAACTTTTTTGGTAAATTTATGATTGATGCGTTTTTAATCTTTTATGATTTACTTATATCTTTTCATATGTCTAAATATATATATATATATATATATATATATATATATATATATATATATATATATATATATATATATATATATATATATTTGTAAATCAGAAAAAATCTTACGATTTGTGATTCGATACGATTCAACCCCTCTTATGATTTGCGCTATGATAATGATTTTGACAACATTGCATGCAGGCAGTGTTGTCAAAATCCTACAATTTACGATATACGATCTGAGTCGAATTTTAGGCAAAATGATTTGAATCCTACATTGAATCCCTTTTTTATTTGAATCCTATGATTTATGATTTGAACCCCTACGATTTACGATCCAAATAATACATGTTCTCTTCTATTTTAAGCTTCACTTGGCTTTCATTTTATGTTTTTTAATTAGTAGGGGCTTTAATACTCATTTAGAAAAGATAAATTATTTAATTTTATTCTTTATAAAAGATTAAATGATATATATTCTCTTCAACATTAAATTATGGAGCTTTTTTAATGATTTATTACTTTGTAACTGGTTGAAACACCAAATTGATGTATAATTTATTTGGAATGTTTTTATGGATAGTGACAATCATGTTGATTTGTATGTATAGTGGAATGATGGTTAGAAATTGAAATATCTTTTTACATCTGTCTACAATGTCAAATGCCACTTTTTTATGTGGTTCTACATTCAAGAAAGGTAATAAGAAGTTAAGAACACAAATTATTAAAGGATCCTTGTATGTTTTTTTAGGTAAATTTCTTAAAACACAAAAAAGAAGGAAAGATAAGAATCCTTTAAAGCTATCATGACATGGTATTACTAGGTGATAGCAAAAGGATGATTGATGAGTTTTAATTTTTTTGAGTTATTTAAATATTTTTCATATTTTTTTCAAAAACACACACACACACACACACACACAGAGAATATATATATATATATATATATATATATATATATATATATAAAAGAATTGCAATATGATAACGATTTTGACAACATTGCATACAGGGTGGAAGAAGGCAATGGAAGAGGAAATGGTCTCCCTTTATTGTAATACCATTTGGAAACTAACCAATTTACTTGCTAGTAAGTATGTTGTTGGTTGTAGATGGAAACTAACCCTTTGGAAACTAACCAATTTACTTGCTAGTAAATATGTTGTTGGTTGTAGATGGAAACTAACCCTTTGGAAACAAACCAATCTACTTCCTAGGGATGTATAAAAGATTTATTGGATAGCTTATCTTAACTATACTCGACTAGAGTTCCCTTATGTTGTAAGCGTGGTGAGTCAGTTTATGAGCTCTCTAAAAGTACCTAACATGGATGCCGTTATTCAGATTCTGTAATACCTTAAAGGAGCAATAGGTAAGGGAATATTGTATAAACGGAATGATCAACTTCAGGTCGTAGAGTACTCCAATGCAGACTAGGCAGGCTCCTTAGCAGATAGACAATCTACTATTGGGTATTGCATGTTTGTGAGAAGAAATTTAATCACATGGAAGAGCAAGAAGCAAAGCGTGGTGGCCTAATTAAGTGTTGAAGCTGAATATAAAGCAATGGGTCATATTGACTACGAGTTAATGTGGGTCGAGAAATGGTTGCAGGAAATGGGGTTTACAGTTTACCTATACAATTATTTTGTGACAATCAGGCGGCATCCCACATTGGAAACAATCTGGTCTATCATGAAAGAACCAAACATATCAAAGTTGGTTGTCGCTTCATATATGTGAAGGTCTCTAATGGCGAAATCTCTACACCATATGTCTAATTTCAGGATCAACTTGCCGATGTGTTCACCAAGGCTTTTCGTCACAGTCAGGCTACATGCATATACTCGAGCTTGGCATCGACAATATTTTTTCTCCAGCTTGAGGAGTTTTAATGGATGTGGAGGCTCTCTTAGATATGTTTCTATGCTTCTCTTTTGTTTATGGTTGTTTAGGACATGATGAGAATTCTTTTGTTAATAAGGGAACTTTTGTCATTATTAAATATTTACCATATGAAGGAGAGTGTGGGCGTCAACTCTATTTTTTCTTTTTGGGTCCACCCACTTCTCCTAACCATCTCTTCTTTTTCCTCTCTTCTTCTCTTCTTTCCTCTCGCTCTACTTTTACAACGAAAATGTCATTTGTAAGGAGAGATGTGTTGCTACTACAATTACTTCATGGTTAAGATAATAAAGCTCACCATGTTCATGTCCTCCACTAATCCTTGTCTTCGTCTTTAGATCCTAGAAAACCATGTGAATTAAAAAAAAGTTATAACTTCAATGAACAATACCCATTCCGCATACTTCGGATTGGGTATCATTTATCAAAGTGATCAACAAACTCGACAACAATGTATTAATAGAGGAAAGGGCACTAGACTCACCAATCATATGACAGAGGCCCCGGAGTCAATGACCCATAGAGTAGAGGACTTGGACACTAAGCAAGTCAGACTTGAGTTCACAAATGTGGTAGTACAATTTCGAGTAGTAGAGATAGATTGATTCTTCATTAACTTGGAATACTCATCTTTGGTATGCGTGACTATTACCGAATGTACTTGGTTGGGGGAATTATATGAGTAGGACCAACAAAACAAGGCCTATTGCTCTCTTAAGAACAAGATGTTTGATTTATCTAGGTTGGCTTCCCATGGAGGTTCCAACATTTTTCATTAGTGTGATTTATAAGCCCACAATGAGTACACTTCTCGGGTCCACAATCTCTATCACAATGTCCATGTGCATCGCCATGACCACCTTAATTATCATTGCCACTTCTTTGATTACCTTGGCTACCATGATCACCACCTCTACCCCGTCCAACAAATGATGCCAGAAGGGAAATTATCACTGACTCTACAAGCAGAGCCAAGAAATATATGTCAAAGGCCAGCATAAACTTCATTGAGAGATAGAACATCCTTGCCACCTGAGATTTGCTTACACGCTGGCTCATATTTTTAGCCAAATAGGAATTTATCCACACGACACTCCTCACGTTGTCGGCGTTGTTCTTTCCAGATCATTAGTGAGTGTCCAATAAACATTCTAACTCTTTCCACATTCCTTAAAGTTCCGAATAATATTCACTAGGGGACTTATTTTCTTGTTGGAATGTAAATATCTCTTCAAACAACTGATATGTACGATAAATGTTTTTATCGGATGAATACATCTCTCTTGTAATGGATCTCACACCTCCTTTTGCAATATCTAGAAATATTATATTCCCACTAGCAAATGTTTTCATGCTGTTTCACAACCATGTCATGATTTGAGTATTTTCCTAAATCCACCAATCGTACATGCTATCACCTTCTTCTAGTTTTTCTACGGTAAGATATTTTAATTTGCCTTTGGTTGTAAGATAAATGATTGAACTGATTTAAACCACTAAGATAATTTGCTTCATGTAGTTTTATAGAGGTTATTTAAATTCATAGAAAATCAAATGGATTTAGGAACCCGGATCTTTAATTACCCTTCATGCCTATTAGAAGAAAAAATTAAGAATACCACAGTGCTTACGTGAATGAGGGTTGATCTTCTAGATATGAGAACGCTTCACATGATGTACACACCACACTAGATGACCCACATGTTCCAACCTAACACGAGAGGAGCAAGAATCAAGAATACAACGTTCACCGTCTCACACAGGACCATCACGGATGGCCAGCATGCCAAAAAAGAAGTAGAAGAAGAGGAAGAAGAAGATATCTTTGGTTTCTTAGAGAACTTTCAGCACTAAGGAGATATGAAGAGTAAAGAGGAAATGATAAAGAAGAATTTATGAGATAGACGAGAAGAAAGTTGTGCAAATTAGAATGAAACCACTCTGATACCATGTAATATTATGTAGAAGTGAAATGAAATGGAAAAGAGAGAAAAATAGATGGAGAGAGAATAAATTAGGGCTACATGCTCCTACTCTCTCTCTTTTATATATATATATATATATATATATATATATATATATATATATCCCAAAACTACCCAAACTTACAATATGACAATATGACATTTTAATATTCTCCTACTAAGTAAAGAGATGTAGGGACTAAAATCAAGACTAGGTGGGCACGTTGTTCGGAGGATCCCCGATATTATGTCTCTCTGGCTTGGTAATACTGATAACATTGGTAGTGATACCGATAACACTAGTAGTATAAAAAAATTACGGGTATCAACAATTTATCGCTAAGTATCGCCAATATATCGTGAATATTTCCGATTGTGTAAATTCCAGGTGCTACTTGTATCGTCAATATTTTCGACTGTGTAAATTCTAGGTGTCGCTTGTATTGCCAGCATATCGGCAATATTTCGTTAATATTGCCAATGTATCAATATCACCAAAAATCTGTTTATTAAAAAAAATCCATTTCAGATTATTTTATGGGCACACGTTGATAACTTGATATCAAGTTATCAATATCAAGTTTCATTTATCAAGTATCAAGTATCAACAATCAACAACATCAACATCAAGTCATGAGCAGTTCAACACTTAGACTTATGAGACAAGCATTAAACAAAATTAAGAAGTTATGTATGTATTTATTATTTTATTTATCTAATCAATAATCATTATTCATTAATCATATACATTGATCTGTCATCCATTGTGGCACATCATCACCAGGTCTGCCACCACCACCACCATCATCATCATCAGTCGAGTCATCTCCTTCTTCCACATACACTTCTTCTTCTTCCGTTTCTTCATCATCTGTACGTACTAATACTTCATCAACATCCAATGGTGGATGATCTTCTTCAGCTTGATCATCATTATCACCTTCTCCTTCTTCAATCTCCTCAATCTCATCAACGGGTTGACGGCTACTACTCACCCCCCGGCTCCCCCCGTCCTTCGCCTTCGAGTGGTACTACTACCTTCACCAGGCGTCGATCCATTTGCGGCATTTTCAACTTGTGCCCATGTCAGGTCCTCTCCAGCAAATACTGGGTCCTCCGTCTCTATGAGCCACTCGTTATCTGCATCCAACTCATCTAAGTAGATAGGGTCAAAGAAACCGTGCTTTTCTTTCCTACTTTGGAATCGTTCTCGCAATTTTTGGTTGTATTGAATGAAAACCAAGTTGTTGAGTTTTTTTTGCTCAAGGCGATTCCTTTTCTTGGAATGAATCTGTAAGAAAGAAAACGCATTTGACATTAGCTATTTAGGTAATGAATTTAGCTTACAAAAAAAACAATTAGTAAACAGTAAACACTAAACAGTCGAAAGACTCTAAACTTACCACCTCGAATGTGCTCCAATTGCGCTCGCAACCACTGGCAGAACACGTGAGTCTAAGAATCTTCATAGCCAGCTTCTTTAGAGCTGGATCCTTCCTGTTCGGGTCCACTCCATAGGCAGCCCACCAGTCAGCTAAGAAAAACAGTTTAAGTATAGGTTAGAGTCTTAGTCTCTTAGAGACACAGTTGACATACACTAACATTCATTGATATGAGTACTTACTGGGTAATTTCATTGTCCGATGTCTTATTACGATATCCCTTGAGAATATCCCTTCACTTTTTGTGTAGAAGTCCAGCAAACTTGAGATCTTGTCCCGTTCTCCTCTATCTGGAATCATTCTTTCCAAGACATCAATAAATCCAACCATATGCACAGTTAGTGCTTCTGCTGAATTAGCAGAAGCGAATAAACAGGCTGGGTTAAGGATGTAAGCAGCCGAATACAATGGGGATGACATTTGGCTGCCCCATCTTCTATCTATAATTTCTAAAATTGGCCTGTAATCACGGTCTCTATAGTTAAAATGGTCCATGATCTTATTTTTCGCCCTCTCCATCGCATCATATATGTAGCCTGTTGCGGGCTTCTAATCCTCCGTCCACCAATCGCAACACAGTGACTAAGGGCTCGAATGATTTTAGCGCCTTTACCACTTGAGTCCAAAAACTTTGAGAAAGAATTGTTTGTTGAACCCGTTTCCCTTCAGCCTTCTTTGACCAAGGCCCACTTGTAAATCGGCCGACACTACAAAGCTTCTAAGTTCTGATTTCTTTGCATGTAGCCTTTGTGGTGTTAAAAAAGCTGTAGCGGAACGGTGACTGCTGGACGTAGCAAGTTACCCCCAATGTGTTTTCTCATTCAAGTGAGAAGAAGAGCATGTTTGTACATAAAAACCGTGATTCTTCTAGCCCTTGCAATCACATTTATAAATAATCTACTTATATCTTCTAACATGAGATCAATACAATGGGCCGCACAAGGGGTCCAAAATAAACGTCGCCTCTTCTCCATAAGAAGACGGCCGGCCATTACATACGAGGTTGCGTTATCTGTAATTACTTGTACAACGTAGTCCTTACCTATTTCTTCAACTACACTATCTAGTAAGTTAAACAAATATTCTCCTGTGTGTGAATGACCCGACGCATCCACCGACTTCAAGAACATCGTCCCAACTGGACAATTTACCAAGAAGTTAATGAGAGATCGACCGGATCTATCGGTCCATCCATCGGCCATTAGTGTACAACCATATATTTTCCATGATTCCCTATATTCAGCTATGAAGGATTGTGTATATTCAACTTCAGTTCTAAGGCATGTATCCTTCATTTCATGATATGAAGGAGGTTTAAGCCCAGGTCCAAATTGACCTATAGCCTCAATCATTACTTTGAAGCTTTTCAATTTAACGGCGTTGAAAGCAACGCCGGTTTGGTAAAACCACTTAACAATATATTGAATTGTGGTTTTCCTATCTTTTTGTTTATACCGGTTCTCTAAAGTTGTTTGAGCCGGCCCTTTCCCTCTACCCTTTTGGTCGACCACATCCTCGGGGTGTGGTCTACACCATCTATCTAAGGGTCCATGCCCTCAGGCTCTTTTCGATGGTTGTACTTGTGGTCTAGACCAGCCTGTCGAAGAAGGGGGAGTGGGACTAGCTTGAGCTTCATCGACATCTACTATATTTATATCTTCATATGCATCTTGTTCCATATATTCCTCTTGACGTAGGGCACTATCGTATTTCTTTCTTGATTATTTTTCCATATACTCCACGATCTCCCTTCGGATTTCTGGAGTAATCTTGTCACATGCTTTTGCATTTGACCCGGGTAAATGTGCAAGGTATTGCTTGTGCCTTGCAATGTCACCGGAACTCACAAATCCATATAAATCACATACTATGTGAGTCTTTTCGGTAGCACTACGGTAGTGCCCATACTTCCAACCCGGGTCATTCGACTTGGGCCTCAAAGAGGAAGATTGGGAAGAAGACATTATGAATTTATGATGGTGGTGGATGGTGGTGTGTGTATTATATTAGCACTAAAAAGTAACTAGCTAGTAGCTAGCTATTAAGTATTAACTAGAAACTATAAAGTAAACTACAAATAAAAAGAAAACTAGAACTTGGAGTTGGGAGTTGGGACTTAGGGTTAGGGGGGAGAGAGAGAGAGAGAGAGAGAGAGAGAGAGAGAGAGAGAGAGAGAGAGAGAGAGAGAGTTACACACTTACACTTACACTTACACACACACACTTACACTTGTAGAAACTAGAAAGGGAGAAGAAGAAGAAGAAGAAGAGAGAGAGAGAGAGAGAGAGAGAGTTACACTTACACACACACACACACACTTACACACACTTGTAGAAACTAGAAAGGGAGAAGAAGAGGGAGAGAGAGAGAGAGAGAGAGAGAGAGAGAGAGAGAGAGTTGAGTTGCACACTTACACTTGAAGAAAGGGAGAAGAAGAGAGTTGTTTACACACTTACACTTGTAGAAAGAGAGAGAGAGAGAGAGAGAGAGAGAGAGAGAGAGAGAGAGAGAGAGAGAGAGAGAGATATTTACACAAATAAAATTAAAATAACAACTTTCAACTTCCAAAATTCCAAATTCTTGTCTAAGTTGTCTACTTGTCTTCTCTTGAATCTCTTCACCTTTGCCTCTTCACTTGAGTATTGTATTTGTTCTTGATTCTTGAATTCTTGTTGTGACTTGTCACTTGTAACTTGTACTTGTAAGTTGTAAGTTGTAACTTACTAACTTGTAACTTCAAAGTTCAAAGTTCAAAGTCAAACTTTTAAGTTGCTATTTGCTAACAACTAACAAAGTAAAATGAATCAATTAACATTTAACAAACAAAATAATTTTTTTAAAAAAAATGATAGAAATCAAAGAAGTTGTTAGAAACTTAGAAATTAGAAATTAGAATTAGAATTTAGAAACTTAGAAATTAGAATAGAAGTTAGAAGTTAGAACTTAGAAGAAGTGAAGAACTTGTGGAATGTGGATGGAGATTGGAGAGTGAGGAGCCTCTTGATTCTTGTCTTGAATCTTGATTCTTGAACAATGAATATGGATTGGTGGATTCTTGATTCTTGATTCTTTTAAGTTGTACGTTGTAACCCTTCCTTGATTCTTGAATGTTGATTGTTGAAAGAAAAGAAAAGAAATATGGAAACTTGGAAATGGAATTGGATGGAGAGGAGTGGATGTATGTAACTTGTAAGTTGTAAGACTCTTAGAAATTAGAATGTATGTAAGATTGTAAGAATAAGAGATAGAGAATAGAGAGAGGAATGCTTAGAATGCATTTTTATAGAGAAAAAATCCGGATTAAAAAAAAAAAAAAAAACGGTCAAAAAATGGTTAGATTTCTGACCGTTGGTAGATATGCGATTGCATACATCGCATATGCGATCGCATATGTGCAGGGTCGCATATGCCACTGCCGCATATGCGATCGCTGCAGAAATATGCGCATATGTGATCGCATATTCGCATATGCGATCGCACATGACAACACTGTCGAGACCACAATCTTTCTTTTGCTTTCTAGTTGTTCGTTTCTTTGCGAAATATTGTGTGTTGTCGATATTCTGAAATATCGATTGATGTTTGGGTAGAAGGTTGGATGGTTGGACTGCTTTCTTACAAGTTACAATAGCACATCTTTTTATGTGTGCATTCTTTTTGCAATTTTTTAATTCCTAAATATGTAAATATGTGTATTTTAGCATCTCTTAAAGTTTTACTAAAAAATTCGAACCTTTTCTCCATGTCTCCCTGCATTTCTGGTTATCTGGTTATCAGCGATATATCGATATTGTTTCCGTATCCCCGGCCAGTGGAACTTGTAGCAATACCGATACTTCGAACACTGGTGAGCTGTACCATTGTTCGGCCCCTTATTTCATTCATCCATGTGGGTTGTACAGTTGTATGGCCCACATCTACAGTCATTAAGAAATAGCAATTCCTTCATTAGTTTAACTTATACATAACCATCTAATAACTTTGCGTGTCTTGTTTGGAAGTTGTAAAATATGATGTTTCTTTTGAGTTATGCCTGGAGAATGATTTTAAAGGTACCTAAGTCGCAACATTAGAATTAAATTTTTCTGACAACCATTGATTTTGTGAACTCAGGGTGATGCTAATTATCTAAGATATCATGGGATGCAAGAATTTGATCAGGCAATGCAGCATCTGGAGGAGGCCTATGGTGTATGTATTTCTTTTGCTAATTACTTTTTCTTTTCATGGAAAAGGGGCGATTTGTTTAATGAACATCTGTCAGATTATAAAGATGATCCTATCTTTTTTTTAATATTAAAAAAATTATATTTTTGATGAATATGTGAAGACTTCCTCATTTGTAAGAAGTGATTTTTCTTCACTAGTAACTGATTTTGATGCTAGCACCCAAGTAAATCCATTGCACACTTGGCATGGGCAAGAAAATTCTTGATTAGCAGGTGTTGATTTGTTTTATCATGTTAGTTCCGCCACCTAAACACTTTTTTTGCTCACAGGTGTCCTATATCCCAAAGCCGAAGTTTCCACTGTACTCAACTGGTTACCTTAAATATTGCTGCATATGACCTTATTATCTCTT
Source organism: Magnolia officinalis (assembly GCA_021015155.1). Classification (NCBI taxonomy): domain Eukaryota; kingdom Viridiplantae; phylum Streptophyta; class Magnoliopsida; order Magnoliales; family Magnoliaceae; genus Magnolia; species Magnolia officinalis. The sequence goes on from JAJHSJ010000002.1 coordinate 67,922,433, forward strand.
CAAGGCCCCTGGATGAAACAGTTTTAACTTCATTCACCAATCACACAATTCTAACATGTGTGATTCATATGTCATGGACAGGAAACTCAGTGTTTAGAGTCGCATATAAACAACAGTTTCTACTACCTAGGGAACAAGGACATTCCTTCTTCTTCTTTTCTTCTTTTTCAAAATTTTTTGTCTCAACACAGGTCCATGTCCATAGTCTCAGAATCTCAGAAATTTTCATGGGTATTCCAGCTTATTCAAGAAATTGGTCGGTTCCAACAAAACTCAAGATCATTAAAGGATTACTATTCGACGCTTCGGGGTATGTGGGATGAGTTGGATATGTATCAGTTTTTTCCTTCCAAATGTAAAGAGGATCATGAACATGCCCATAAGCAGCGGGATGATACTCATATCATGCAGTTCCTAGCTAGGTTGAATTATGATTATCTTCATGTTCGAGATCAGGTTATTATGCAGGATCCTCTTCCCCCATTGATGACAGTCTATATCATGTGTTAGCGTGCTACTGTCTCTACTCTTCCTTCTCATCTTTCCCAAACTCTCCTCCTTCTCTCTCAATCTTCTCCTCTTTTCTTCACATAGCTCATAAAAAAAAACGTTTTTATGTTTAAATGTCGTCATCTTTTATTTTTGATACGCTTTTTTACGTATAATATAATTGATTTGTAGGTGAATTCTTATTTTTCGTTTTTGGGATTTTTTACATATAAAATACAATTTACCATTGCAATATAATTTTATTGTGTTAGAGATTTGTGTGGACCTCTCAGCATATCTGACTTTTTAGACCACCATGTTCATGTCCAAGTTAATGGTGGCCTACTACTAATAATGTATGCTATGCTGTTATTAGGCGCTGAACTATTAAGATAATCTTAGCTGTGGATGTGAGTTCTCGTCTAGTATGGACTCTCGAGCCTATTTATTACATCATCTCACAGACTCCAATGTGCCACCTAGCACTGCAATCCTGGCACTTGGAGCTGTATGACTCAGTTAGATAGGTTAATTAAACAGGCTTTTGGGGCCACATACATTGAAATCTTTATGCTTTAGGTATCCAATGTGGATAAACCACTATCACTGTCAATGCTGAAAACCCTCATCTCATGTGTAAACATGTAGATTCCCAGACTTTAGCTTTTAGAAGGGCTTTTAGGACATCACAGTGAGGAAGCTGTATTGGATATTGGGAGTAAATGCGTAGTCCCTTTTGCTTTTTGGATTGACCAAGATGTCAATGTAACTTCATCCCCAGACCTTCAAATTTGCATCTAAAATCAGTAAAGCCACCAAGATATTGTGCTCATTATGCGTTCCATGTGTTCATCTAAGTGTTCAGTTTATATTCTTAAGGGAGCTAGTTAGGTGTTTCTGCTTTTTGGGGGAAGGCTTGATTTGTGCAGTTTCTGTGAAAAGCATTTGCCAGAATTGACACCAGACTGATGTTAATAATTTTATCATGCATAAGGTTGTTTTTGTTCAATTTTAGGCTGTTTTCGATATAGTAATGAAATCTTCTCTGGATCTGTTTTTTTAATATGAACACTTGGAAGCAATTTATCACTGTTTATTGCAGTTCATGACTTCAAAGCACACATATATATCACGGAAAGATGAAGGAGATAAAATGATTATTTTCGAGCGAGGGGACTTGGTATTCGTTTTCAATTTCCACTGGTACAATAGTTTTACAGATTACCGAGTCGGTTGCTTAAAGCCTGGAAAGTACAAGGTATGCTCCTCTGTTTCCTTTTATCTAGTGGTAAAGGTGGAAATGTAGCCTGCCCAACCTAGCTTTGGGCATGGCTTGGACCTACTAGCTTGGCCCATTGGCTGGGCGTGGGCCTCGCATGCATGACCCAATCAATTTCGGGGCCAGGCTTGGCCCCAAGTCATTTTAGCCTGATCCAGCTCAGTGCAATCTGACTGAATGTGTACGTGTTATGCCATTCCAATCCTTGGTTAGGCAACCTTTCCATCTTGAATATAGTCTGTTAGTTTAATTCCTCCAAAATATATATTTGCACATGTGTGGCCCACTTGATCAATGGATAGATTAAGAACTTTCAGGTGGGAGATAGAGAATTTATTAATTTTCTGACCTGGTCAGGTCAGGTTGGCTCCAGGCCCAACAATTTTTCTGGACTCAGGCTTGGGCCTGTTGTGCTAGGCTCACGCTGGGTTTGGGCCTTGGGTCTTAAGGAGTCAGGCTTAGGGGATTCTTATATTTTTCAACTTTTCCAGTGGAATGGTTGGGTTTGTCTGATTGGTATGGTATCTGGGGGAATGACCCATCCTTGATGGAGCCTACCGAATGACCGGTTTGAATCTCGTACACATTTGCCAGTTCTACAAGAATACACATGTCACTTATAAAGAATCGAGTCTTAGGTGCAAAAAATGGATAATAGAGAAGACAATAATCCTAACTTTTCACATTAATTTCCCCCGAAGTGATAATTTTAACTGTATTTTCATCAACTTCAACCTAGTTGCTCTGCGGGAGTCAAAAGACTCAGCACGCAGCATGCCAATTCTAGAATCAGAGTTATCATATTCAAGCACTGGATGATTCTCTTCCTTGGCTGTGGACCAAAACTGGTTCCAGCTGTAGTTGATGTTTATGGGTGTGTTTCTTTGTGAACTGTTTCCACAGCAGAATAGTAGCAGCCGGTAAGTGGTTGAGATAAAGATCTGTAACTTTCCTGTTTTAGATCTCAATTATGCTTGGGTGGAAAAGACGGGAAAGACAGAAAATCACACCTTATGCAGGTTCCATTTTCCATTTTGAAGGATACCAAGCCTATATGAGCTGTGATTTGGTGGTACACTAAGATGTTCCATAAAGCAGTCTTATACTACTGCTGCACACTGCTGCATTGATGCACTGGATGATCCTGAAACATAATGCCCATGTATCCTGCTTTTCCAGGTGGTTTTGGATTCGGATGACAAACTATTTGGCGGCTTCGGTAGACTTGACCCCTCCGCGGAGTATTTCAGCACTGTAAGGACATTCACTAAGGGAAATTCCATTTCCTAGCACAGCATTCATACTTTAAATTGATGGTGCCGCTGTGCAGGAAGGGTGGTATGACAACCGGCCTCGTTCCCTCCTCATTTACGCCCCATGCAGAACAGTTGTCGTCTATGCTCCAGTGGACTGAAGGATGCTCAGAGACGATTTTAAAGGTTGCCAGTAGAATACCATGTAAGAAATCACTTTGGGGACACCACCATTCATTTTGTGTCAAATGTTTGCTGATTCTGCACTAATAGAGATGCCAATTCCCATATTGAAATTCAATCCCCTCAAGTTCGTAATTCATTTGTGCAAAGATCCAGCCTTCCCATCGTGTTCCCATTGTATATCTCAAGAATCAGTGGAGCCTGTTCATCAGGTGGAAACATTGTAAGTTGGCCATCCATTCTTTTCATAAATTGGCCCACCTGTTGAGTAAATTGGTAAATTATGGGTCTCACCTGATGGACAGATTGGATCTCACGCATGTGTAGAAGAGCAGGAATCCATGTGCATGAGCAAAAGTAATCTTGGAATTCACTAGTACTTTGTCAATCTGAGCTCTCTTCTATGTTTCATAGTTTTCTGCCCGGGCTCGGCTTACTGAAGATGCAAAAATGAAGAGGATGAAGCCAGCTGCAAAACTGGTGCAGAAACGTCTCTGCATCAATGTCCATCTCCTAATAGGATCCTGTTGACTATGATTTTCGGTGAATTTCCAGTTTCCGACGGTCTCAGCGTATTTCTGTATAGTAGTAACAAGTTCCATGTCTGTTATTTGTTGGAGGCAAAATAAGTTATAAGCAATAAATTAATAAATACTTTTAGCAATCACGCATTTGATCGGTCATCAAGTATTATAGGTCCTGCTTATGTACAGTTTGCTTTTGGTTTCCCTACTTTGGTATTTGTAAATGTGAGCCATAAATTGATGATCCAAACTGTTGATCTGGGGGATAAACTCGAAAAACTTCCAGATCAATGGATTATGGCCCTTGATCAATGGCCTAGAACTTGTAACGATTCAGATTAAACGGAAAAGGTCGGGTGTGTTTGTTTATAGAAGAATAATGGGTCCCTGTTCATTTTCTTACATGCTGGATGTGTACGTTTGGGTCAATGAATTGATGATCAATCCATCCAAACCATTGATTATCCCCCCACTATTTGGGTATGAGTTGAAATTAGAGATTGATAGATTACAAAACTCTTGCACCAATGACCTTTGGGTGATTCAATGGAGGAAGAAGTCGGCCCATGGAAAGGTCTGAAACGTCAGATCAGATGGATAGCTTTGATAAAGCGGTTTGCTTATGAGGACCACAATAATTGTATGGAGACATGACCCCCATTGGGTTTTAGTGATAGAGATGGGTTCATTCCACCTGTTTCTAAATCCCATGATAAGAGCACTAGCGAAGATTTCTCAAATGGCCTTTGAAGTAGGATAATTAAGATTGTTTGATCATATAATACATCTATGATGATCACCGGTGTGGATTAGGTGTTACCCGAACTGTGTGGGGCCGATTCTTGATTAATATCATCTTTTTCCCATATCATTTTAGAACGTGATCCCAAAACTTCAGAAGATCCAAATGTCAGCTGGACCACACCACTGGAAACTCTGTTGAATGACTATTAAAATCTTTTTGTGGGCCACCAAAGGTTTGGAACCAGGTGATCTTTATAATTTAGGTCTAGTTGATATTATCAACGGGTTTGATAGAAAAGAAACATTAGTGTGGGCCTTAGTATGTTTTTAATGGTGGGCCTTCAATCACTACTGTTTTCTATAGTTGTCCACCTGAAATTTGCATCTGCTTAATTTTTGGGTGACATGTCTTAAAACTGGGCTGGAAAACGGATGGACGGTGTGGATGTGCAAAATATCACAAAGGTGGGCCACCCGGTAGGGTTAATACCCACTAATGTGTTACGTAGGTAACACCTAATCCGCTCCCGATCAGCACCAGCCAAGATTTCTCAAATGGTTGATTTGGCGATGTCGGCCATCCTCTTTATAGGCTACCGATCAGATGGCTAGAATCGTAGTAGTGTTAGTTGTTTTCCATGGCTGGCTATGGAATGTTCTCAAAACACACGGGACTGTCCATGTGCCTAGATGTAATCGAACGGTCCACTAGATGAGTAGTAGTGTTAGTTGTTTTCCCATGAGGTCAGATGAGCCCCTCTACTGTGAGCCATTGGCCTAAAAATCCGACCATTCTAGTGGGTCACACCACAGATAACAGTTGCCCATTGAAACATTCCTAATTTTATGCAAGGCCTAGTGTGATGTGGTGTAGACATCCATCCCATCCACTGTGTATGTCCCACTTGGGATGAGGGATCACACTAAATTTTAAGCCAATCCAAAACTCAGGAAAGCCCACCAAGTGCTTTTAGATGTTTAAGTATGATTTTCCATTATTTCAGATGGTGCGACTCACCTGAGTTCCAAATATAGCTGATTTTTGGCACATCCCCTATAATGGATCTACCAAATTCACAGTGTTGATGGCCATTACACATCAAGATAGGGGGCCACGGAGCTCAACCGATACACACATCATGTTGGATGAGTTCTCAAAAAGTGCTCACCAGATCTTGTGGGAACCGGTTCTAGATGAGCATTAGTGAAATGCTCACACGAGAACCGGTTCTCACGAGAACCGGTTTTCACGAGCACTCGTGAGCACCTTTTGACACTTGATGTGTGCACAAAATGAGAACCGGTTTTCAGGAGCACTCGTGAGCACTTTTTGACACTTGATGTGTGCACAAAATCCAAACGGTAACCCTCACAGCCCAAGAGTTAGCTTCATTTAAAAACTTGTTAGGCCATAGCAAAGCAAGAGGTAATTTGCTCCTTTGATTTGCCTCTCATTTCACTATGGCCCATTAAATTTTTGGATTGGTTTGGACTGTAGGGGTTTCATGAGGTGACTCATTTAGCGGACTGTTCGGGGTACATATACACATAATGTGAGATGAGTTCTCAAAAAGTGCCAAGGAGTTCTCATGTAATCGTTACTGATATAGTGAAATGCTCACATGGTAACCGGTTCTCACCCAAACTCATGAGCACCTTTTGACACCTGATGTGTGCACAAAATCCAAATTGTCCAATGGATGAATCACCTGATAAAACTACAAAGTCCAAAAGTTAGCATGATCTAAAACTTGTTGGGCCATGGCAAAGTGAGAGATAATTTCCTCTTTTGATTTGCCTCCAACTTCACTATGCCCATTAAAATTTTGGATTGGATTAAGTTTTGGGCTGTAGAGATTTGATGAGGTGACTCATCTAGTGGACAGTTCGTTTACATATACACAACATGTGAAATGAGTTCTCAAAAAGTGCACATCAGTTATAGTGAGAATCAGTTCTTAGCTCTCTCTCTCTCTCTCTCTCTCTCTCTCTCTCTCTCTCTCTCTCTCTCTCTCTCTCTATATATATATATATATATATATATATATATATATATATATATATAAGGTTCTATACGGTCGAGCACATGGGAACTCCCCAGGAGGTCGAGTTGTGTGGGCCCACCATGATGTATGTCGAACATCTACCCCATCAGTCAGATGCACCATTCCACAGTGGGCATAGGGCTTAAAAATCAAGTCAATCCGTGACTTTTGTGGGCCATACCACATACAAAAGTTGAGAGGGGTTACCCTCCATTAAAACATTCATAATCATTTTTTGGGCCCACCAAGATGTGGTTCACAAATACAGCCCATTCATTATGTGTGTCTCACTTGGAGGAGGGGTCAGACCAAGTTTCAAACGCATCTAAATTTCAGGTGGGCCCCACCAAGTGCTTTTATATGTTTTATGCATGTCTTCACATGATTTTAGATGGTATGGCCCACCGGAGTTCCGTATGCAGCTAATTTTTGAGATATCCCATAATTTAAAGGGGACCCATCAAATGCACAGTGTTGATGTTCGACATACATCATGGTGGGGCCCACACAACTCGACCTCACAGGGAGTTCCCATGAGCTCGACCGTATAGAACCTTTTCCCACAGCTCGACCTCACAGGAGATCCCATTATCTCTGCACGAATCACCGGCTCACAGGGAGGTTTATATATATACATATAAACCTCCCTGTGAGAACGAGTCTCCGAGATAATGACTCGTGCAGAAACTTCCGCACTCTCACGGGGATTGCACGTTGTACGCAGTTGGAAAGCTATTGGACTGTGCTCTTCGGTTCGATTACTATGTACATGTTTTATCCATACCGTTCATCTAATTTTTTAGATCATTTTCAAGCGTGAACCCAAAAACAAAGTAGATCCAAATCTCAAATGAACCTCACCACAGGAAAACAGTTGTGATTGAACACCCATCGTTAAAAACTTCCTAGTGCCCACTGTAATGTTTATTTGCCATCCAACCTGTTCGTTAGGTTACACGGACTTGGATGATGAGAAAACAAACATATCCCATTCATCCAAAACTTGTGGCCCTCGAGAAGTTTTTAACGGTGAGCCAATGATACTCATTGTTAAAATATTGACTTTCCATCCAATCTGTTCATCAAGTCACACAGACCTGGATGAAGAGAAAAAAGAAATATCATATTAATTCACGATTTTCGTGACCTCGGAAAGAGCTTCAATGGCAAGCGTTCTATCCCCCACTGCTTTTTATAGTGTGGTCCTATCTCTCTTATTTTTTGGATCAAGGTATTAAGACTAGCTCACCAAGTGGTCAGACGATTTGGATATAACTCGTACCTCATGATGGGACCCACGGAACTTGGTGACGTCAACACACTAACCGTGGTGTGCGTGGTACACCAACCAATCCTCTTCCTTTGTACACGATGAGATCAGATTGCGTACTGAGTAACTCAGTAGGCTTTTATCGTACTGAGTATACTATGTTGGGCTCACTGTAAATGTATGTGGTTTATCCACACTGTCCATCCGTTTTTTAATCTCATTTCAAGGGTTGAGCCCAAAATTGAAGCATATTCCTCAAGTGGACCATACCACAGGAAAAAGTGGAAATGATGATTTCCACTGTTCAAACTTTTCTAAGGCCCACAATAATGTTTATTTGTCATCCAACCTGGTAATAAGATCACACAGATATGGATGAAGAGAAAAATATAAATATTAGCTTGATTAATAACTTCAATGGCCCCCAAGTATTTTTCAATGGTACTGTTTCCAGTGGTGTGGTCCACTTGAGGTTTGGATATACTTTATTTTGGTCTCAAGCCCTAAAATTACCTGTTAAAATAGATGTACAGAGTGGATAAAATACATAGATCATGGTGGGCCCCACTGCAGGCAACGACAGTAATGGTGGAGTGATTGATGTGATCTAACCGCTTTTATTCCAATGCACATGAATGTTGCATGTGGTCATGCTTCATGTGATGTAGTCCACTTGATGTGCCTCATTTTTGGGCCCATGCACTAAAATAATTTGTCCAAAAATATGAACAGCGTGGATAAAACATATAGATCACAATGGGCCCTGTTTTGACCAGAAACGAAAAACATTTGATTTAGGAAATTATCTCACTCAATAATGACAAAAAGAAATAACAAAGAAAATAATTATCGAATTCATTCATTCTGAGTTCTTTACATCCTTTTAATCCTCTTATTTCGAAATAGAATTTCTAGAAATGCATAAGTACAAGTATCAAATAAGTTCAAATATGAATTTCGGCAACATTTCGGCTCATATCAGTCATGTTCTAGGGGGAGATGAGTTATGCGGGCCTTCCATGCACTTCGTCCCTCATTAACATAATAAAGGAGTGCCAGGATCCCTTTGAAACATCTGAATAAGCCTGAAGACTTGAGAAAATGTAACATAGTGCTGCCTTAAAAAGTATCCCCGCAACTCCTCCATGAGTTGTGCGGGCCTGCACAACTCACAAGGAGTGGCGCGGCCCGACCTTCTGCACTCCGCACTCCCTCTCCCTCTCCTTCTCTCCAATACCTGTTAGAGGTGCTGGTCTTCCAAACATCCGATCCTCCAAATGAGGGGGGTAGGGGGTATCTATATGCTTCTACACGTGTGAATCCTTGAATCTCGTGCCATGAACCCCACTTTGCATCTCCAACTCATCATTTTCCGAAGAAAGTTGCGAGACCCAGCTTAACCATGGCGAGTTGCGCAGACCCATGCAACTTAGGTCTCACGTAACACATGTCCCGTGTAACTCAGCTCATTTCCATTTTTGCACTCTACTTCTTTCTCTAATTCTTTCTCTTGAAGCCTCTTTCCTTAGCCAAATTTTATACTCCAACAGATGCCCCCTTGATCCAAGATTTGACCACCCTAAGTCAACTTGAAGGATCAATTTCCATCTCAGGGTCTTGAGGTTGCACGGGTCCGCGTAACTCCCATCCGCGTAACTCCCAGCAGGTCTCACTGGTTTATAAATATCAGCACTTCCAGTCATTCCATACTGCAAAATTTTTCTTCCTTTTGCTGAACCCCTTTTCTGCGCAACTCTTATGTGCAACTTGCCAGCACTTAGTGCGAAAAACCTGCATTCTGAAACGCTGCCAAAACTCTCTTCTGCCCATCAAATTTTCATCTTTAACCCGACAGCTCTCAATTCAAAATCATGCATCGCTTGTCGGCATCCTCTTCGAGAAGAAAGAATCATCCATCTTCATCAGGGTTCAAATATCCTTTCCTTCATTCTTGGAAATATGTAGAGATAAATGAAGAAACTTTGGAACTTCACAACCCCTTTACCAACAAACTGACCATTATTCCTATCAACTTGCAGCATCACTGGTCAATTCTTCACAGTGAACCACTCCATCAATGAAATATCTTTGTCTCCGTGGACAATTGGATCATGAAAGAACCAAGAATTCTGACAGGCTATCTAGAAAAGAACGAGCCCCATCAAAGAGTTGGCAGGATCCATAAAATGAGATTTTTCCGTCCATGTCATGATCCTCAGCAGCCTTTCCCTGCCCACTATTATGAGACCGGTCAAAAAATCTTCTTCTCCAAAAGATTACCTTAGAACACCAAAAAATTCTCAGTAATAGGACTCCTATCTCTTCACAATTTCTACAGTGCCTAGGCTCGAACTATCGTTCGAAAGCATACCACCGTTCTGAAACAAATCAACCACTCTAATGCAATCATAGCTACATCAGAGCATTTTCATGGGGATGCTGCTATCTTTAGAGGCTTCCTTAACCATTGGTCTCCAATCACCAACTCATTCCATTTTCCTTCAGGTGAAATGAGCATCACCTTATGGGATCTTCTTCGCATAGCAGGTCTTCCCATTATGGGCAATATTGTGTAAGAAATCCTAACCCTAACCTGTTTTAGAGATTCAAATAGAACAATTGATAAAATAGCTAACCTATTCCCTATTATAGGTTGTTCTGGTGCCGTAGACAAAGGCTCAGTGTTTAAACTGATTTCGTTACGCTTTTACGGCGTAAGGTGCGGACTATAGACGCTTAGGTTATGGTTTTCAATGCTTTCAATGTTAGATAATGATAGATTCATGATCTGGATGCTATTGCACATGTACAAAGTGTTATCTGTTTCATTTTTCAGTTATACGTTAATTATGTTGAATATACTGTATTCCATGTATTTATAGAAAATACTGTATACGTATGTAATGACTCGAAATTTTTCGTACAATGGCTCGAGTACCACCTCGACCAGAAATCACTTAGGATTAAATCCTTTAGAAATTTGACAAAGTTAACTAAGTGTTAAACTAGATTAGTCATGAAATCCGTTGGAATCGCTTTAAATACGATCTACAAGACCCAAAACTTGTAGAATCATTGACGCTAGGTTACCCTAAAGTCTAGGATCAAACTCATTACCCGACTGCTCTCGGGAACACTTTGAAACTCCGTATCAAGTCTAGACCGCACATCGGGAGTCCGAACACTATGAAGTTAAGGACTTAGGAGCGCCTCACTGAGCTTGACAACCATCTCGGAAATCAAATCCAGACAATGTCCCACAACTGTTCGTTCGAGTCCGGAGCGAGAGAGTGTGAAAACCCTTATTTTCTTTATAAAATAAATATCTTGAATAGTGATCTGGCATGTGTCGCTTGCGGACATTTTGTAAGCAACCAGACCGTCAGAATCTGACCCAAATACACCCTTGGATCAGGAAAAATTTCACAAACATTTACATATACTTGGAATTTCGGATCGAGACCCGCCGACCGTTGAACTGAAACTGGTCCGCCACGCGTGATCTGGGAATCCGACTGAAACAAAAACTTAACTTTACCTGGATCCGAGGTTGGTGAGCTTACGTCCGACTTTTGGCTCAAGGAGGCCCGTCAGAAATCCTCCGTTGAGCTGAAACAACGCCGCTTTGGTTATAACGTAAGTATACCTTGATCTCAAGTCTATTTCAGAGAGTTTTTAGGTTATATAAGGACCTTAGAACACACTCTCTCACAGCCATACGAATTTGAGAAAAAATCTAAGTAAAAAAGAGAGAAAAAGAGAGAGAAAGCTAGAGAGTTGTGGGAGAATCTCCCTACTACTGTTTCTAGCCACTACACAAGCTGCACCACCCCTTTCTTGTCACTTTCCCGGCGATACCGACTTCGTTTTAAGGTAAGAAATCCTAACCCTAAATCTTTTTTGGGGTGTGAAGGTTTTAGGTTATGAAATAGCTAACCTATTTCATTCTCTAGGCTCCCAAACTGTAAAATACGAAAGCTTGGCAAACCTAGCTGATCCGTTGCGATTCTACGGTATAAGGTGAGGACTTTAGGTGTATAGGTTGCGGTTTTCAATGCTTTCAATGTCAGATAATGTTAGATTCATGATCTACATGTAATTGCACATGTACAAAGTGCTGTCTGTTTTCCATTTCGATTAAAGATGTAGAATATGTAATTTTACATACTTTAGGTATACGTGGAAATACCGTATACGTATAAATTTTGGAAATGTGTTTGCCATGATTATTTGTTGTATGAATATATGGTATATGGATAAAATACTTATTTGGCGAAAGGATTCGCCATAATACATGTTTGCTAATATACACTATGTATGTAGAAATAGTGTATTGTAGAAAGTACCGTATATGTATATAATTTGGAGATGTGTTTGCAATGACTATTTGCTGTATGAATATGATATACATGGATAAAATACTCGCTTGGCGAAAGGATAGCCCTAATGCATGTTTTACTAACATACATCATGTATGTTGAAATAGTGTACTCTAAGTGTTTGTGAAAATGCTTGTGAGAGTAAGTGCTTAGATGTTAGTGCCTTAGGTAGGTGTTGAGATGGGGTTCTCAACTACCTTAGAGACATGTATGGTTTTCTCCATGTGGTTGTTTACTCTAACCACTTACTTATGAAATATATGTGTTTGTATCCCTATTTGTATAATGCTTTATAATATGCTTTATAACATGCTTTGTAACATGTTTTATAACATGCTTTATGACATACTTGTTAACATGCTTGAATTGCTTTGTTTATTATGCTTTACACCACATGCTATGAGTAAGGATTGATTGAGTTTGGGACTATGTCTATAGTCCAGACATTCGGTACCAAACTTGAGATCGTGGTTGAGATTCATGTCGCCACGAAAGATGTGTTTGACGAACCCGAGTCGTACTTCGGTTGGCGATAGTGGTTGGCCACACAAAGTGCTTCTGCGCTTCACATCGTTCTACTTGTTGTGCGCTCGAGCTAGCTGAGCACGTCAAGTAACCCGTTATGTCTTATGTATGTTCACCATGTTTGGTCGCTACTGCTTGAACTTAGGATACCAAACTTACCAGTGGGAATCCCATTAACCATGGTACCTCGATCCGCTAAGACTCATGAGCCGGGTATGGTGGTATGGGACACCGTGGTCGAGTTGTCGGCCTATGCTGGGGCCACGTGCCTCCTCGTAGTGACCAGTGAGCAACCAGACTCGTGAGCCGATTATGGTGGTATGGGACATTATATTCGAGCTGTCGGCCTACACTGATTGGTGACGAGCCCTCTGTAGTGACCTCGAGCATACTCTAAATTTGTGGTGAGGCGACGAGTCTTGCCGCAGTATATAGAGTATGGACTAGGCCTGTATCTGTATAGTGATGAACTGTTAAAAGGGTGATGGGGGAGTGGTGTAACCTTTGTGCGTAACAGCCTTGGCAGCCTTTGCAGTGACCTAGAAAACACATCATCCTCTAAGATTAACTAGGACTGACGACCCTAGAATGGATCATGTTTGGGAATGATACAAGGGAGGTACCTTAGTTTTCCAATACTGCTGTTTGAAATGGACTAATAATTACTCGGTAATCATGCTCATCATCGCACTACATGTGCCTAGTAGATGTGGAGCACTGAGGGATGAACGCATTCGCGAACGTAAGATGGTGTCGCATGAGGGTGGTTTGGCAAGGGCATTCATCATGTCATTTCATACTTGCATTTAATAAGAGTAGTTAGGATTGTTTGATTGTACTGCTTTATCATTACTGCTTGACTAAATTGATAACATGTTAACCTATGCTTTATTGTTTACTGAGTTAGCTACTTACTCCCACGTTACGGGACGGTGTTGTGCACACCAACCAGACTTTGTCTCCGGTATAGATGGTACGTCGATTCAGGAGGCGGAGCCAGACTACGATGAGGACCAGGACGAGTTCTCATACATGCAGTACTCTGACGGCTTTGCTTAAGCCGACTTGATCGCGGGGATTTCAGGATTCACCTTTTAGTTGTATTTTGACTTTTTTGGACTTAGAAACAATACATGTATATGGATACTCAATTAGTGTTCATACTCTAGAGTTCATGATGGTTTTGTTTCCTTACATACCTTATATATACAATTTTAGTCTTCCGCTTGCCTTTATACAATTGATCTGGAGTATGAATTACTGTTTTGGTATAATCTCACTCATGTTTATTGCACTGACACAGACAACATTCAATCTTCATCATCTATGTTGCATAAGTGATGATCTGGAACTCGAGAGTTGAGTTGCTACTCGACCCTCGAATTTCAGGGCATTACAAGTTAGTATCAGAGTATGATTTTGATTAAACTGGACCTGAGTTATGTTCCCACGACGTACACTGACGCATTACAACTTAGGAGGGTACGAGAAAAATATAGAAACAGTCCTAGGTTTTCCCCTATTTCGATATTTGGCGAAGTTCATCAAAAATAGGCATTTTGATCGAGTTCGTACTCGATCCTGATTGCACGTATCGATCCCAAATCACTTCTAGACCGTCTATTGACATGTCTAGATCACAATACACCTTATCCTAGCAGTCAAAAATCTGCAAATGACAGTATGTGTCCGAAAGTGCCCGAAACTGCCCGAAATTGAGCGAATCGGGGTCGGGGGCCTACCCACGCTAATCCAGGGGTACCCAGTGTTTTTTGGGGCCTAGGAGACTGGAGGAACAAGTCCATGGGGCCCCCCTTTGAAAACCCTAAAATTTTTCGGCGAGGCCTCGCCACTTTCCTAGCTGGACCGGGCCCGCGGCTTGGGCCGATCGTCTTTGGGGGTCTTATAAACCCCCTGGTACCCATCCCGTCCCATTTCCATCTCCCAAAACACGATCTCCTTCACAAACCTCCCCTCCAAGCCATTTTCTGTCTCCAACCTTGTTGTTTCTATTCAAAATCACCCTCCCGATCGTCCTCCCTACTGATTTCGACCACAACCTACCCACTCCCATTGTGCATTGCAGTCCTTCTCTCATTTCCCTCTTCGTTTCTCTCATTTGGACCCCCACACGCCCACTTGGAGCTCAAAACTCGTGTGAGCTTCCTCACCCACATGTTCTCTCCATTCTCTTTCTTAAATCCATATCTTTTGGGCCCCTACAACGTCTGTTGGGACCCAAATCCGTGGAGAACCCATATTTCCATCCCCTTCTCCCTTTTTCCTTCATTTTCCATGGCCTTTCTCGAAATTGTTTCGGCCATTTTCTCCATCTCCACCATCCTCTTTTGTATGGGTAAGAGGAAGAGCACCACTGATGAGGCTGGGCCTAGTCGCCCTACAGGATCAAGGCAGCCGAGAGACACCGCCGCTAGCTCAAGCTTTGCCCGGGAGTTTCGAACGAAGCGGGACCTTGATCCCCGGATCCCTGCTGAACGAGCTCAGTTGATGGCACTACCTCATGGAGTGTATGAGGACCGCAGGGTTCTCTTTGAAGCCTAGGTGGATGGACGACTATTTGGGGAATACTTATTGTTCGAGTAAGTGGAGGCGACCCTCTGGGATCCGCTATTTGAGGTCAGAGGTCGCGCCAATCCTGGTACTGTCCGAGCCTTCTACGCCAACATTCGTGAGCTTACACTAGAACCTTTGCAGTTTCAACTCTTAGTTGGGGTGTATCTGTTTGTCACCATTGATGTGAGGGTGATCGTGCAGATTATGAATATGCCCCTTGGTGACGTACATGCCAGCGAATAGAATCTGGGGACTGCTCGTGAAAGGGATCGTCGCACACGTTACCTTTGTGGTGGCTGACTAGCTGAGTAGCAGCAGAACAAAAGCCTGCTAGCGTCCCACATGTCAGACGACTTCTGCCTGCTACATCACATCTTCACATACAACCTCTACCCCAGACACAGTAATCACAGCGAGTGCACGCGACTCATGGTTGACTTTCTGTACCAAGTGAAGCAGAGAGCGAACTTGTGTGTACCTACATTCGTGTTGCGACAGATCGTGAATATTTCACGCTCCACTAGGAGCTCTGTTTCGTTTCCCTTTGACCGAATCATATGCAGGATTGCACGAGAGTATGGCTATAGTCTGGGGGTGGAAAGGCCAGTACCGATCCACCAAATCGACGAGAATACTCTCCAGCAGATGAAACTCGGGGCACGGCGACAACGGGCCCAACATGGGGAGAGTGAGGATGAGATTGAGAGTGAAGAAGACAAGAGTGAAGATGGGAGTGAAGCTGAAGAAGAAGAAGAGGAACCTGAGCCCCAGGACACAGAGGAAAGTTCAACTTCTGTGGCTCAGGAGCAGGGCATCGATCGGGCTGCCATAGATGCGCGTTTAGCCCGTCTTGAGGAGGGCCAAGCCGCCCTGCAACAGGAAGTCGGGCGGGTCCAAACCAAGCTCAGCAAGGTGTCTTGCACCTTGAAGGTCATCTTGTACTGTCTACAAGACAAGAATGCCCCTCCTCCTTCGCCTGACTCGGATGCCTAGTCATCCTTACTGCTGATTTGTAGTTGTTGGTTTCCTCTGTAGTAGGCTTATGTTTCATGTTGATGATGTAGTAGTTAGTAGTATGTTTTAAGTGTTTGATGTTGTGGATGTAATTGGCTTGTATGTAATTTCTGTCATGATTCATGTAACTCTGTATTCCATGTATTATGACAATTTTGGGTAAATGAAAAGCATGCAGCCTCTTTTGCTATGAGATGTGTGAAATGCTTTAAGTGCTGGAATAATGTGTTGTTATGCTTTATCTCACATATGTTGCACCCTATGTTGTATAGGGCATGCCGCGGCAATATACACGGAGCACGGCATACCTCCTTCTCACTGACTCTATGGACCAGACTCCTTCTGGTAGAGGTGGTCCTACGGGCCAGGGTTCTGGATCAGATCAGCCTCCTGCTGGTCCTACTGGTGGACTGCTACCTTATACACCCCCGGTTCGCGAGCAGCACCGGGAATCCTCATCTACACAGTATGACCCACAGGTTGCTCCACCTCCTGACAAGTTTGAGCAGATAATGATGCTGATGCAGTAGCAGCATCAGCAGCTTCTGGCGATTTCATCGGCTCAGGGTAGCAGTGCGGCTCCACCTTCACCATCTATACAGCCAGAGACCGTAGAGCCTCCTGCTCAGGCTGAGGCTATACCTCCCCCTGCGCCTTATGTACCCCCTACTGGAGATGTTGGTACACGTGGCCTACTCGAGCGATTCCAGTGCTTGAGGCCTCTCGCATTCATGGGTTCTCACAGACCCGAGGAGGCTGAGTTTTGACTGGACCGCATCTCTAAGATGCTACGGATGCTGCACTGTACTGAGGTAGAGTAGGTCGAGTTGGCCACTTTCATGTTCGAGAGGGAGGCCAGCCTGTGGTGGGACAGCATGCTGCGGTCTGTCGCAGAGGACTATGTGTGGACTTGGAAAGCATTTAAGTTCCAGTTCCACGAGAAGTATTACCCGCAGACCTACAGACACGAGCGGGAGGATGAGTTTTTACGCCTCAGGTAGGGAGGCATGACAGTCACAGAGTATGAGCATCGCTTCACCGAGTTGGGCCGTTTTGTCCCAACTATCCTTGTTGACGAGCAGATGCGGATGCGCCATTTTTCTTGGGGTTTGCGACCTAATATACGGTCGAAGATGTGCTGTATCAGTATACCTTCTTATGCGGTGCTGGTTCACATGTCTATGATGACCGAGTAGGATGTTGATCGGCTGGCACGTTCTCGTGGTACTATGGTTACGAGACCGCGGCCAGAGATGCAGAGCAGGCCTTTCTTAGGCAGGAGGCCTTGTATCGACTCTCCCCCCAGGGCCGTAGCGCCAGTAGCTCCGATGCGGCGCCCAGGAGTGACCTGTTCTTTCCGCGGGAAGCTGGGTCATCCCGTAGAGAGTTGTTTTTCACGTATGAGGGCTAGTGAGTTCTCACCACTGTAGAGGCTGGATCGCCCTCACCCTCAGGCTATATCAGCTCCACCTCTACAGACTGCCCCTGCTCATCCTTCCTTTCGACCTACTGTATCACGCTTCAGGCCGCCTCAACGGCCCATGGTACCTCAGCCTAACCGATCTCAGCAGGCGCGTGTTCATGCCCTTACAGCAGAGGAACTAGAGACGGCGCCTGTGGCCTTCGAGGTCACTACGCATGTTCAAGGTACTCCTGTCTTTTTATTGGTGGACACTGGGTCCACTACTTCCATCATTTCATGTGTGACGGTTAAGCGTCTAGCTTTACATACTACTCCCACGAAGGGAATGAGACTCACTACGGCTACTGAAAGGTATGTGAGGGTTGCTTCGTGGATTTGGGTAGCAGAACAGTGCTCGTCGACCTCATTGTTGCTCCACTGTGGCACTACGACATTATTCTCGGTATGAACTGGCTCACTAAGATGAGGGCAGAGATAGATTATGATACTTGGGTCGTGACGGCCTATGGTTCTGACGGCACAACTTTCACGTTTCCAGTGCAGGTCAGTTGGCCCTGCCGTGTTGAGTGTTATACTGTTTTGTTAGCGCCGATTGATGGTCCGACATTAGAAGATACGCTGGTGGTTCAGAAGTTTACAGATGTGTTTAAGACGATTCCTGGTTTGCCACCTCGGCGTGAGATCGACTTCACCATTGATCTTACGCCTGGTGCGACACCTATCTCTTTGCCGACTTATCGTATGCCTCCATGTGAGATGGAGGAACTGCGAAAACAGATTGACGAGCTAGTAGAGAAGGGTTTTATACGACCTAGCGTGTCCCCCTGGGGAGCACCTGTACTGTTTATGAAGAAGAAGGATGGCTCACTACGGTTGTGTATTGATTACCGTAGGTTGAACCAGGTCACGACGAGGAACAAGTATCCTTTGCCCAGAATAGATGATCTGTTTGATCAGTTGAGGGGGGCGAAGTATTTTTCGAAGATTGATCTGCAGTCAGGGTACCACCAGTTGCGCGTCAGAGATGAGGACGTGCAGAAGACGGCTTTTAGGACGTGCTTTGGGCACTACGAGTTTCTAGTGATGTGTTCGGCCTTACGAACGCACCAGCCGTATTCATGGACATGATGAGCCGGGTATTTCGGTCATTCCTATACTGATTCGTCATCATCTTTATTGATGACATTCTGATATACTCTACGAGTCGGGAGGAGCACGAGGAGCACCTCAGAGCGGTGTTGGATACGTTGAAGAAGAACCAGTTGTTCGCACAGTATAAGAAGTGCGACTTCTGACAGGAGGAAGTCAAGTTCCTCGGACATGTGGTGTCCAAGGATGGGATAGCAGTGGACCTTGCTAAGGTAGTCGTGGTTCAGGATTGGCAGCAGCCTGGCTCGGTTACCGAGGTGAGCAGTTTCCTTGGTCTAGCAGGGTATTATAGACGCTTCATTCAGGATTTCTCAAAGATTGCCAGGCCGTTGTCTAAGTTGACACGGAAGGACCTGAAGTTCGCCTGGAATGAGAAGGCAGAAGCAGCTTTCAATGAGCTGAAGGATAGGTTGACGTCCACCCCTATGCTAGTATTGCCAGAGCAAGGGGTGAAGTACACGATATACACTGACGCGTCTCGCGTTGGTTTGAGTTGTGTCCTTATGCAGAAGGACAGGGTGATTTCGTATGCCTCGAGACAATTAAGGAAGCACGAGGAGAATTACCCTACACACGACCTGGAGTTGGCAGTTGTCATCTTTGCATTGAATCTCTAGAGACATTACCTCTACGGAGAGGAGTTCGAGCTTTTCTACGACCACAAGAGCCTTAAGTATATATTCACGCAGCGAGACTTGAATACGAGACAACGCCGATGGATGGAGACCTTGAAGGACTTCAAGTTCGAGGATTCCTACCATCCTGGAAAGGCGAACCTTGTGGCAGACACGTTGAGCTGCAAGAAGGCTATAACATTTACGGCTCCATTGATGATAGCAGAGTGGGACATGGTTGAGTTCGTGTGGGACTTCGAGCAGAGACTCACCGTGGAGGAGCCATTTGAGTGTATTGTGCACGTTCGGGTGCGACCAGTTATTGACGACAGGATCATTAAGGCCCAGAAGGGCGATGAGCAGTTGTCTGAGCTTCGAGAGCAAGCTAGCGACGCCGAGGACTCCGAGTGGAGAGTTGGTTCTGATGGGGGTATACGATTCTGTTGCCGCCTATGTGTTCCTGATATTCCTGACTTGAGACAAGAGCTTCTCGAGTCTGCTCACAATACGAAGCTCGCGATGCATCCTGGTAGCACAAAGATGTACCAGGATATGAGACGGTTGTATTGGTAGGATAACATGAAGGCCCACATCACTGAGTTCGTTTCTCGTTGTCTGACGTGCCAGCAAGTCAAGGCAGAACATCGCCGACCTCCTGGACTGCTTCAGCCCATGCCCATAGCAGAATGGAAGTGAGACTTCATTTCCATGGATTTCATATCAGGACTGCCGAAGACAAGGAAGGGACACGATTCCATCTGGGTGATTGTGGACCGGTTGACCAAATCGGCTCATTTTCTCCCTATCAGAGTCACGAACTCTGCAGACGAGCTGGCTAGATTGTACATCAGAGAGATCGTCTGTCTGCATGGAGTTCCTTTAGAGATCGTGTCGGACAGAGACACTTGGTTCACATCTATCTTCTGGACTCGTATCCAGGAAGCGATGGGTGTGAAGTTGAAGTTCAGTACGGCGTTTCATCCTTAGACTGATGGGCAGACAGAAAGGGTGAATCAGATTTTGGAGGATATGTTGCGGGCATTTGTGTTGGACTTCAAGGACAGTTGGGATGACTGTCTTCCTTACGCAGAGTTCGCCTACAACAACAGCTTCCAAGCGAGTATTGGCATGACTCCATATGAGGCCCTGTATGGTCGCCCTTATAGAGCACCACATTGTTGGGCTGAGTTGGCGAGCGTAGTCTGATTAGCCCGGAGTTGGTACAGGTGACTACAGAGAAGGTTAACATTATCAGGCGTCGACTTCTTACAGTGCAGAGCAAGCAGAAGAGCTACGCCGATACGAGGCGGCGACCGCTTGAGTTCGAGGTCGGAGATCATGTATTCCTCCGAGTTTCCCCATGAAGGGAGTCCTTTGGTTTGGGAAGAAGGAGAAGCTCACACCGCGGTTTATCGGTCCGTTTCAGATACTGGATCGAGTGGGTGTTGTGGCATATCATCTCGCTTTACCCACACCACTTGCTGCTGTACACAACGTATTTCATGTATCTATGCTGAAGAAGTACGTTCCTGATCCTTCACATATCATCAGATGGGAGCAGGTACAGCTGAGCGAGGATGCTACGTATGAGTTGCGTCCGATGCGTATCCTTGACAGGAAGGAGTAGGTACTGCGTAGTAAAGTGATTCCACTCGTGAAAGTGTTGTGGACACATCATACAGAGGGGGAAGCTACGTGGGAGACAGAGGCCGAGGTCAGAAAGAACTACCCTCAGATTCTCAAGGAGTACGAAAAGGTACAAATTTCGAGGACGAAATTTTTGTTTAAGGGGGGTAGATTGTAACGACTCAAAATTTTCCGTGCAATGGCTCGAGTACCACCTCGACTAGAAATCACTTAGGATTAAATCCTTTAGAAATTTGACAAAGTTAACTAAGTGCTAAACTAGATTAGTCATGAAATCCGTTGGAATCGCTTTAAATACGATCTGCAAGACCCAAAACTTGTAGAATCATTGACCTAGGTTACCCTAAAGTCTAGGATCAAACTCATTACCTGACTGCTCTCGGGAAAACTTTGAAACTCCGTATCAGGTCTAGACCGCACATCGGGAGTCCGAACACTACGAAGTTAAGGACTTAGGACCGCCTCGCTGGGCTTGACAACCATCTCGGAAATCAAATCCAGACAATGTCCCACGGCTGTTCGCTCGAGTCCGGAGCGAGAGAGTGTGAAAAGCCTTATTTTCTTTATAAAATAAATATCTTGAATAGTGATCTGGCACGTGTCGCTTGCGGACATTTTGTAAGCAACCAGACCGTCAGAATCTGACCCAAGTACACCCTCGGATCAAGAAAATTTTCACAAACATTTACATGTACTTGGAATTTCAGATCGAGACCCGCTGACCGTTGAACTGAAACTGGTCCGCCACGCGTGATCTGGGAATCCGACTGAAACGAAAACTTAATTTTACCTGGATCCAAGGTTGGTGAGCTTAAGTCCGACTTTTAGCTCAAGGAGGCCCGCCAGAAATCCTCCGTTGAGCTGAAACAACGCCGCTTTGGTTATAACCTAAGTATACCTTGATCTTAAGTCTATTTCAGAGAGTTTTTAGGATATATAAGGACCTTAGAACACCCTCTCCCACAGCCATACGAATTTGAGAAAAACTCTAAGTAAAAAGAGAAAAAGAGAGAAAGCTAGAGAGTTGTGGGAGAATCTCCCTGCTACTGTTTTCAGCCACTACACAAGCTGCACCACCCCTTTCTTGTCACTTTCCCGGTGATACCGACTTCATTTTAAGGTAAGAAACCCTAACCCTAAATCTGTTTTGGGGTGTGAAGGTTGTAGGTTATGAAATAGCTAACCTATTTCATTCTCTAGGCTCCCAAACTGCAAAATACGGAAGCTTGGCAAAACCTAGCTGATCCGTTGCGATTCTACGGTATAAGGTGAGGACTTTAGGTGTATAGGTTGCGGTTTTCAATGCTTTCAATGTCAGATAATGATAGATTCATGATCTACATGTAATTGCACATATACAAAGTGCTGTCTGTTTTCCATTTCAATTGAAGATGTAGAATATGGAATTTTACATACTCTAGGTATACGCAGAAATACCATATGCATATAAATTTTTGAAATGTGTTTGTCATGATTATTTGTTGTATGAATATATGGTATATGGATAAAATACTTATTTGGCGAAAGGATTCGCCATAATACATGTTTGCTAATATACACTATGTATGTAGAAATAGTGTATTGTAGAAAGTACCGTATATGTATATAATTTGGAGATGTGTTTTCCATGACTATTTGTTGTATGAATATGATATACATGGATAAAATACTCGCTTGGCGAAAGGATAGCCCTAATGCATGTTTTACTAACATACATCATGTATGTTGAAATAGTGTACTCTAAGTGTTTGTGAAAATGCTTGTGAGAGTAAGTGCTTAGATGTTAGTGCCTTAGGTAGGTATTGAGATGGGGTTCTAAACTACCTTAGAGACATGTATGGTTTCCTCCATGTGGTTGTTTACTCTAACCACTTATGAAATATATGGGTTTGTATCCCTATTTGTATAGTGCTTTATAATATGCTTTATAACATGCTTTGTAACGTGTTTTATAACATGCTTTATGACATGCTTGTTAACATGCTTGAATTGTTTTGTTTATTATGCTTTACACCACATGCTATGAGTAAGGATTGATTGAGTTTGGGACTATGTCTATAGTTCAAACATTCGGTACCAGACTTGAGATCGTGGTTGAGATTCATGTCGCCATGAAAGATGTGTTTGACGAACCCGCGTCGTACTTCGGTTGGCGATAGTGGTTGGCCACACAAAGTGCTTCTGCACTTCACATCGTTCAACTTGTTGTGCGCTCCAGCTAGCTGAGCACGTCAAGTAACCCGTTTATGTATGTTCACCATGTTTGGTCGCTACTTCTTGAACCTAGGGTACCAAACTTACCAGTGGGAATCCCGTTAACCATGGTACCTCGATCCGCTAAGACTCATGAGCCGGGCATGGTGGTATGAGACATCGTGGTAGAGCTGTAGGCCTACGCTGGGGCTACTTGCCTCTCCGTAGTGACCAGTGAGCAACCAGACTCGTGAGCCGATTATGGTGGTATGGGACACTATATTCGAGTTGTCGGCCTACAGTGATTGGTGACGAGCCCTCTGTAGTGACCTCGAGCATACTTTGAATTTGCGGTGAGGCGACGAGTCTTGCCACAGTATATAGAGTATGGACTAGGCCTGTATCTGTATAGTGATGAACCGTTAAAAGGGTGATGGGGGAGTGGTGTAACCTTTGTGCGTAACAGCCCTGGTAGCCTTTGCAGTGACCTAGAAAACACACCATCGTCTGAGATTAACTGGGACTGACGACCCTAGAATGGATCATGTTTGGGAATGATACAAGGGAGGTACCTTAGTTTCCCAATACTGCTGTTTGAAATGGACTAATAATTACTCGGTAATCATGCACATCATCGCACTGCATGTGCCTAATAGATGTGGAGCACTGAGGGATGAACGCATTCGCGAACGTAAGATGGTGTCGCATGAGGGTGGTTTGACAAGGGCATTCATCATGTCATTTCATACTTGCATTTAATGAGAGTAGTTAGGATTGTTTGATTGTACTGCTTTATCATTACTGCTTAACTGAATTGATAACATGTTAACCTATGCTTTATTGTTCACTGAGTTAGCTACTCACTCCCACATTACTGGACGATGTTGTACACACCAACTAGACTCTGTCTTAGGTATAGATGGTATGTAGATTCAGGAAGCGGAGCCAGACTACGATGAGGACCAGGACGAGTTCTCATACATGCAGTACTCTGACGGCTTTGTTTAGGCCGACTTGATCGCGGGGATTTCAGGATTCACCTTTTAGTTGTATTTTGACTTTTTTTGACTTAGAAACAATACATGTATATGGATACTCAGTTAGTGTTCATACTCTGGAGTTCATGATGGTTTTGTTTCCTTACATACCTTATATATACAATTTCAGTCTTCCGCTTGCCTTTATACAATTGATTTGGAGTATGAATTACTGTTTTGGTATAATCTCACTCATGTTTATTGCACTGACACAGACAACATTCAATCTTCATCATCTATGTTGCATAAGTGATGATCTGGAACTTGAGAGTTAAGTTGCTACTCGACCCTCGAATTTCAGGGTGTTACAACGTATAAAATTTGAAATTGTGTTGGCCATGATTAACTGTTGTATATGTATGTTAGACTTACTAGTATTAACTTCTAGGTGAACAGATTTGCCCTAAGGCATGTTATATCAGCATACGTTGTGTATGTTATATTGTGTAGCCATGTGTTTGTGAAAATGACTGAATGAGTATAGAATTCGTATTCGTGCTCGCCATGACCAACAATCATGGATATATGATGGTTGTATAGGCAATAACCCTTAGCGAAAGGATTTGCCCTAAATCACGTCACGACTAATGCACGTATATATGTCTAAGTGTGTAGCCCACGTGTTTGTGAAAATGATTGAATGAGTATGGAACCCGGATTCATGCATGCCATGATTATCCGTCGTGGGTATATGCGTGTGGTATACGGGGCAACTCCCTAGTGAAAGGATTTGGCCTACTACCTGTGTGCTCAACATATGTCATGTATGTTGATGTACGTGTAGTCTAAGTGTTTGTTACAATGATTGAATGAGTAAGTGGTTGGTACATTAAAATTTATATGGGTGTTGAGCTATGATTCCCAACTCCCTTAACTATGTGTATGATTTCCTCCATGTATCGTATATTATAGTGTCTGTTTTATCTATGGAATGCATATGTGTGGATTTATGTTTAAGTTGAAGTCCATAAAATGTAGAAACAAATCCGTGACGGGTGATGGGGGAGCGGTGTAACGATTCCGTGCAACAGCCCTGGCAGCCCTAAAGCGGACATTATTGGACCTTTGATTATATGGTTTACAATCTTGATTCATAACTGCTTTAACTATCTTCTAGGATATTTTGTTGTAATTGAATGTGATTGGGGCTATTATATAGTCCAGGCAATCGATAACAGGCCTTGATGTTGTGGCTCAGGTCATTTCGCCACAAATGACACGTTTGATGAATCCGAGTCGTACGATGGTTGTCGACAGTGGTACCTTGTCGGTTACTTCAGCGTACGCTCGTACCAGTCGAACTTGTCTAATAAACTGATGGGCCTATTGTGTGTTCACCATGTTTAGACGCTACTGCTTGAACTTAAGGTACCAAACTTACCATGAAACCCCGTTAACCTTGGTACCTCGATCCGCTAAGACTCATGAGCCAGACATGGTGGTATGGGACACCGTGGTCGAGCTATCGGCCTATGCTGGGGCGACGAGCCTCCCCGTAGTGACCAGTGAGCAACCCAGACTTGTGAGCCGAATATGGTGGTATGAGACACTGTATTCGAGCTGTCGGCCTACACTGATTTGGTGATGAGCCCTTTGTAATGACCTCTAGTATACTCTGAACCTACGTAGAGGCGACGAGCCTTTCCATAGTAATCAGAGTATACACTAAGTCTGTACTGATTTGGCAACGAGCCCATTGCAGCAACCTAGAACCGCAATATCGTATGAGATTTACTAGGACTGACGACCCTAGAATAGATCCTTGTTTGGGAAGTGATATAAGGGAGGTACCTTAGTTTCCCAATCCTGCTGTATGAAAATGACTAATAAGGAACTTGGTAATCACGTTCATGCACCGTATTACGTATGCATTTGGCGTTGATGGTCAAGCACTGAGGGAGTGTGGCATGCTGCGATCATAAGGAGTCGCTGAGGGAGCGTAGGCGAGGGCATGCATCATACATACATACCATACTTGCATTAATAAGAGTACTTAGGGATGTGTGATTTACTGCTTTATCATTACCGCTTGATTGAATTGATAACATGTTAACCTTTGCTTTATTGTTCCACTGAGTTGATCACTCACTCCCACGTTACGGGACAGTGTTGTACACACCAACTAGACCCTGTTTGAGTTTTAGATGATGACGATGCTTGCGAAGCAAAGCCGGACTTTTATGATGATGAGGAGGGTTTCTCCTTTATACAGCTATCAGGCGGGTCTATGTAGACCATCTTCTGATCGACGGGGCTATAGGGTATTGGCTAGATGACATTACACCTTATGTATATTTTGAAATGGTACATGTAATTATTTAACCTGGTAACATTATCATACTCTGGAGACTTACCACAGTTTATATCTGTTATATATCTATCACAGACTTCCGCTTGCAAATTTCACCTGTCTCTGGAGTATGATATGCTGTTTTGGTCTAATCCCATTCATGTTTCAATGCACTCTTCATAATCATCATTATCTATGTTGCAGAAGTGATGCGTTGGAACTCGAGAGCTGAGCTTCGCTCGACCCCCGATTTTCAGGGCGTTACAAGATGGTATCAGAGCATGATTTGGATTAAACTGGACCTGGGTTATAGTCACACGACACACATTGACGTACTCTGACTTAGGAGGGAGCGACGGAACGTAGAGACAGACTTAGGATTTCCCATTTTGCCAAACGGTGAAATCAACCGAAGCGGACTATAGGAATCGTACCCGTAGGCTTTTCCAATCGCGTGAAATGATCCCAGCACCATTCTAGACCGTCAATCGACGGGTTTAGGTGACACTTTCAAGTCCCACACTCAGCAAATTGAAAACACATGAATATATGCGAATGGGAGCTCGAAACGACTCAAAACGGAGTCGGGGCCAAATCGGTACACTTCGGGGGGATCCATAGTGGACCCTGTACACCATCAGCACCCCGGGAGGGGGGTGACCATCGCCCCACCACGGCGACACTGCGCCCAGTCCAGAGGACCGCGGCGGCGCCGCGCCTACCGCGGTGGACCGCGGTCGGGTTCGGCCAGGCCTGTTTTGCCACTGCGGGCCGGTGTCAGGCCGACCCCTAGACACATGTGGGGCCCACCGAATCACGTGGGGACCCCCTTTTTCTACTCATATACCCCTCTCTTTCCTCACACACCCTTCCAAGCTCTCCTTTCTCCATGAAAATTTGATTTTCCCCTCTCAAATCTCCCCTCCATTCTCATATCTTCTTCTTCTTCTTCTCTACATAACCGTCTCCACCGTCTTCTTCACAAACCTCCAAATGTTGGGACATTTAGGGCCCGTTCGGCCAACTGCATTTGGTGAGATTTAGGTGGATGGAATTGTAAAAGTAACAATAAATGTATGTGTATCCCATGGTTTCCAACACCATTATCGTGGGATTTGGAAATCCCATCTCACACTTTCCTTTCCAACACAAGGCTCATTTTCCAAAGCCTATGAAATTGATTTTAATCCCATCCCACCCTCCTACCAAACATGCCACTCCCAATCCCGAGGTGGGATTAGCAATGTAATCCCATTTAACAAGCCCTTAGAGATTTGGACCTAAAGTTGGTAGTCTTAGATTTTGAAAATTTTGACAGTATAGGGAATCCAATAAAGTAATAATGTGAACTCTATAACCTTCTTAGCTAGTATGAGCATGTGTGTAGTGCTCGAGTGTAGTTAAATTCAAGTTCAGGCAACTCAATTCCAATCAGACAACGTTTAACCCTAAGCGATATACAATTTCTTGTATTAGAAAGGGTATGAAATCATCTAGTGTATGAGCATAGACTTTGGATTACAACTATGGGTTGGTTATAGTAAGGAATGTAAAATACTGATTATGCTAAGACAATTGAACGATAAACTTAGTTAGTTAGCTTGATTAGGTTGGAGTGAGATCTCATTCCTTCGTTGAATCCCCTTAATACGTATAGGCTTCTTTCATAACTCTTAAGAAAGTTGTTTTGATTAGAAACTATTCAAGCTTAGAGAAAAGGTATGTATCCCTCTAATTGAATGTTAGATCAAAACAGCACACCCCCTAGGATTGTCCTTTTAAAGGACGGTCCATAACCGTCCTTTGAAGGCTCATTAGAGACGGTTCATAGCGGTCCTTTTTAAGGACGGTCCATAACCGTCCTTTGAAGGCTCATAAGAGACGGTTCATAGCGGTCCTTTTTAAGGACGGTCCATGGCCGTCCTTTGAAGGCTCATAAGAGACGGTCCATGACAGTACTTTTTAAGGACAGTCCATGACCATCCTTTTAAAGGACGGTCCATGGCCGTCCTTTGAAGGCTCATAAGAGACGGTCCATGATAATCCTTTTTAAGGACGGTCCATGACCGTCCTTTTTTCGTCAATAAGAATGACGGTTTTCAACCATCCTTTAAGTAATATGACACGTCAAAATTTGACGGCCCTTGCGACGGTCCATGACCGTCCTTTTTGGTCATTTAAGATGGTTTTGGACCGTCCTTTTTTCGCTGTTTTGGCATAGTGATATGACGCTTTATCCCTATCCAAAAATACTACCTCCTCATATCATGATACATCTTCGTCGAGACAGGGTGGATAAAAAATTGCGATCGATGTGCCTCGGTCATAAGATCTCTGCGCAACTCTGAAACATTCGGAACATAACCGGCCTTTGAAGCGAAGCCCACCATCATAACCAATCTGCAATCTGACTGACTATCAGATGTTGCCTCTGTCTAATAACTCTACAACGACTCATCTGCCTACTGAGCCTCGATCACCCTTGTGACAAGAGGATAGAATCGATAGGCTCGATAACTGTACAATAGAAGACTGCAAGCCGATCTCGAAGTCGAACGTTTACACATCCTCAAACATCTTTCACTCCTGAATCATTATATACACCACTAAACCTTGTAGCTGACAGCTAAGGGCATCCGCCACCATGTTCGCCTTTCTTGGGAGGTACTGTACATTAAAATTATAGTCCTTCAGGAGCTTCATCCAACGTCTCTGCCTCATATTCAACTTGGACTGTGAGAAGAGATACTTCAAGATCTTGTGGTCGGAGAAGAGCTCGAACCTGACCCCTTAGAGATAGTGCTTCCACACCTTCAGTGTGAAGACAACTGCTTCCAGCTCCAAATCATGCGTGGGGTAGTTCAGCTCATAGACCTTGAGCTAGCGAGACGCATAAGCCACTAACTTCCTGTGCTGCATCAGGACAACACTCAAGCCAACTCGCGAAGCATCGATAAATACAATAAATCCATCACTCACAGAGGGATCTCCACAAATGCTCGCTCACAGGCGTCACTCCACACAAACTCTGCGCCCTTCCGGGTCAACCTAGTCAGCGGTGCTGCAATACGGGAGAATCCCTCGATAAATCATCGGTAATATCCTGCCAAACCAAGAAAACTATGGATCTCGGACGCGTTCGTGGGCAGGCCCCACTAACGTACTGCATCAATCTTCGAGGGGTCTACTGCGACACCCTCCCTCGTCACCACGTGATCGAGGAACGTCACCTCCTCCTGCTAAAACTCACACTTCTCCAGCTTCGCATACAGCTGGTGGGCACGGAGGGTCTGCAATGCAATCTCCAGATGCTGCTCATGGTCCTTGTGGATCCTCGAATAGATCAGAATGTCGTCGATGAAGACCACAACAAACTAATTGAGATATGGATGGAAGATTTCATTTATCAACTGCATGAAGACCATGGGCACATTGGTTAGTCCGAAGGACATGACCTAAAACTCAAAGTGACCATAGCGCGTCCTGAAAGCTGTCTTCGGGATGTCCTCCTCTCGGACTCAAATCTGATGATAACTGGACTGCAAGTTAAACTTCAAAAAGAACTGCGCACCTTGTAGCTGATCAAACAAATCATCTATCCTTGGGAGCAGATACTTGTTCTTGATCGTGACCCGGTTGAGCTCATGGTAATCCACACAAAGCCTCAACGAACCATCCTTCTTCTTGACGAATAGTATCAACGCTCCCCACGACAAACTGCTCAGACGAATGAAGCCCAACTCATGTAACTTGTCCAACTGCCGCTGCAGCTCTCACAACTCCATCGGAAAAATGGACAGACGATCTGGTATAACACATACCTCATGATCAGACCACAGAACTTGTTGATGTCAATGGAGCAGCATAGCTGCATGGGACCCACCATCCCTTGTTGGACGGTGTGGGTACACCACATACATATCAAGGTGGGTCCACGTGGTGGCCCACCATGGTTTGGATCAAACTGATATTTGTGTTTTCCTTCATCTATGGCTACCGAAAATGGGTAGCAAGTGGGCTTCATTTGTTGGACGTCTAGAAAATCTGGACACATGAAATGTTAGAGAGAGAGAAGATGAGCAGATAGAGAGGAGAGAGAGAGAGAGAGAGAGAGAGAGAGAGAGAGAGAGAGAGAGAGAGAGAGAGAGAGAGAGAGAAGAAGACGGTTGTGTGAGGAGCCCCACCAATATGGGCCCCTCTTGCATTGCAATACATGCATGCCATCAAGGTGGGCCATTAGCCACACTTAGGGACCAAGATGGGATCTCCACCATTAATTGGTGAGTCCTACTTGCCCCAAACTTAGAAAATAGAAAAAAATCTACATAAGGTTGGACCCACCTTGGATCTTGATCTCCTTCTTCTACCACTATGTTCTAGAGCTCCAAGGGATGAGATTCAATAGTTGAGATTGGTTTTGGATGGTTGGATTGAGGGGGTTAAGCTTGGAAGAGGGCTGGAATTTTTTTGGAGATGGGTCTCTCTCTTGTTAACAATGGAGGAAAATGAGAATGAAAGAGGGAAAGAGAGAGATGAAGGAGAGAGAGAGAGAGGGGTAGGGTGGTAGGCTCTCTCTCATAGGTAGGTATGATTAGGTGTAAGAGAAGCATGGCTAAGGAGGCACGCTTGTAATGATTGCCTAGCAAGCAGGAGGCTATAGAGGGTAAGGTAGGGTGATGTCACCCCTAGGGTGACATCATCCTAATGATGGTTTCTAAGAAACTGTGCAATCTGGAATAGGTGGATCCTACAACGCGCGGTCCACGACCATTATAATGCACGGTCGGATTAGTTCCAATCTGGACCTTGACCGTCAAAAGGGCCTACTGGGGTCATCTGTACATATGTTTCGACTATGAAATTCTCAACGTAACATATTACCACCCGAACAAAGTTGATTTTTGCTATTTTACTTTATTTTATATATATATATATATATATATATATATATATATATATATATATATATATATGTACATTTGTTTATTAACTTAAATCATGTCGTGACCCCTTTCTTAGGGTAATTAGGGCCATCTATCCTATGATTTTATCTATTGAAATAATATTTCTATTATTACTTATATATTGTTATTCATTCCCATATCATTATTATCATTATTATCAGTATTCATCCGTATATTTAACATGTGGGTCCTATACTTCGTGCTAGAAGTCTTAAGTTTAGGATTACTTATCATAAAAATGGGCCACTCCAAGGGATAGTCTAATTCACTATCCTCGACATTTGGATGGTTCAAGTAATTCAGTGATTGGATCTCTTGATTTAAGGATGGAGATTTCTACCAATGGTCTTAAGGGTCCTAGGGTTCATCTAGATGAAGATTCATGGTTGGATTAGTGGTCCGATGGTCTAAGTGTTATGAACAGGTGAAAGGCCTTCAAGTTGGACTCTGATGAATGGTGGATCTGTGATCTTCAACTTTGATTTGATACTTAAGGTCCACTTTCAAGAGAATGTGATTGTCCCTCTCAAAGATCAATAGTTGGGATGGGCGGATTTTGAATTATCAATTGTTAGTGAATATCATAGGTTAGGTGTGTACGTTCACACAAGTTTGCTAACTTGTACTACAATGGTAACACCGTGAGTACTGAAAAGTATGGGGTGTTACAATCTACCCTCCTTAAAGAGAATTTCGTCATCGAAATTCCACGATCGTACTCATACTGTGAACAAAATAATTCTTTTACAATGTTTGTTATCATTCACCACCTTCCTTGTAAGGCATATTTGTTGGTACCGACGTATGTAACTACCATTAAAATTTGAGTTGTTACAATCTACTCCCCTTAAAGAAAATCTCATCCTCAAGATTTAATAACATACTTCCTAACGATTAACATGACAAGTATTGACTCATCTATGTTCCAATTATGCCACCACTTCTTAGATTTAAACAGGTTGTATCTAGATTTCCACTGCAACTCTTATATCTCTTGTAACACCCTGGTTCCTGAAACCCGAGTACACCACTTGTTTTCTAAAAACTTGAGTGTTAACCTTTATCGGTGGCTTAAATTTCACGTACATTTTTTTTTCCTTTATCAAAGTTAGTAATCTAGCGGAAAATAAACAAATCAAGTACAAAACAGAGTCCAAATATACATAACCAAAATTTCAAGTGGTTACCCGAAGACTTATACAAACTAATGTCTTAACTTTTTACAAAACATGACAGTACAAATTAAATACAAATGAAGTCTGGAATAGAGAGTTGTAAGATCATCTACCTCCTCCTATTCCACATGAACACCAACATGCACATCATCTGCGTCTCCTGCACACTGAATATAGTTTGATAGCGTCAATGGCTATCTCAGTGAGTTATAACCCCTGAGATTTATCGTATCATCAAGATAATTAAGCGTAGTTGTCAAGAACAGTGTATAACAAATATTTCATAATGATTACCATAGTAATCAGATAAGGTTAATTAGATATGCATTTATTACTTAAATTCTACATAGATAATCTTGTTTAAATGCATGGATGCATGCACATGCTCAAAGACCTGGGGATGCACATCTAGCTGGCAAAAGGTCACCCAAGGAGAACTAGCTCTCGTAAAAGTACACAAAGGTATACTCTAAGGAGAACTATCCACCCGAAAAAGACCATGCAACGAGGACACCCAAGGTGGCCTAGCTTCCTGGAAAAGTACTCTATGTACGTCCAAGGAAAACTAGATACCAAGAAAAGTCCATGCGAAAAGAATAGCCCATAGTAGTCGAATGCACACAATGAAAACTTAGGATCACTAGGGAAAATACTCTACGGTACAGCCCATAGTGACCCAAGAAAACCTCGCGTCTTGTGTCGACCACCCGGTAAAGTTTGTATGCCATGAAGATGCATGATTAGCCCAATCATTATTATTCCAATTTCAAACAACCATTTTAAGAAAGCTCAAAGGTCACTATGGGGGTTTTGTCACCCAGCATAGGCCGACAGCTTAAGCATAGTGTCTCATTCCATCATCCTTGTCTCATGAAACTAATAAATATAATGTTTTAAGGGTAGAACTCTCCAACTAGTGGCCAATCATTGTCCAACAAGTGAAACTTACCACCGCAAAGTTATATAAAATAATCCATTAAAGCCATGTGGGGCAATTATCCCATAAAAGCTGTAAGGGCGAAATATTCCACTTAATGGTGTGATTAAAAAAAAAAAGATTATTCTCCAAAAGCCACATAGGCACAAATGATCCACAAGGTGGTAAGTCCACGACGTAAATTTATTTAATTCATTACACAGGTGGCCACTAGTTCAAGGATTTCCTAAAACATCATCAAGTAACCTCATGTGGCAAAATAAGCCATGAACAACATCAATAGCAATTATACATTTAAGGTACTTATTTTAAACTATAATATAAATGTTTATAATTCATAGCATGTTCAGATATATATAAATTTAAATCCATTTCATCAATCGATTATAAGTAATCAAAATCAATAAGAGTAATGAACCATATTAAGCAATTAATAAGATAAATGAATAAAGATGAATGAATAAGCTAACTATCGTGATGTAGAAAAAGCTCGAAGGTAATCCTCACCTCTCAAGTTGGGTCCACTTTTCAACGCTTATTGGAATTCGCGCACACCCTTTTAGGATCGAATCTTATCATGAATTCTCAAATTATATAGTTAGGTCCAAGTTTACAAACTATCTATGGTTAAGATCATAACCTAGGTTTTGTATTACTTAGGTTTAGTTCTAGGCATTTGGTCTAGGCTTAGATCTTAGGATTTGAACTATAATTAACATATAATTAAGCACAATGTAAATAATATGGGTTACTACAAAATAATTATTATCATCATGATATGATTAATATTAACTAACATAATTATCATACGAAAGTAATAAATATTAATATTTTAGAATAGTAAATGAAATACTAATATTTAATCATTGAAATTTTATTCATAATAACTAATATTAGCATAAATAGTTCAGTAATGGCTAATCGTTTAATAATCATAATAATTATAGTAATGACAATTAATGGCAAATCAGAAATCTAATTTGGGGAAGACAAGTTGACTCACATAACCGACTCAGTAGCTTGACTCGGCGATTCCATCACTCTCCTTCCTTTCTCTTCTCTTCTCTTTCCTTTTTCTTCCTTCTTCTTTTTGTTTTTCTCTGATTGGTCCAACGGTTTGCTAGATTCAACCAAACTTGATTCGACTCGCTTAAAAACCTGGCGAGTCGACTTGGTTTGACTTCTTCCTCTCCTTGTCATTTCTTTTCTTCCTTTTGTATATCAAATTCTTCTATTTTTCCTTCTCTTCTTCTTCCATTTTTGGCGGTCCAGAAATGGATGTCGGACCAGCTAGACTTGGCCCGGAACTTGGCTTGACTCAGCCCTAAATTTGGTTCGACTCGGCCCTGAACTTGGCTTGAATCGGGCACGAGTACGACAATGAGATGCAGCCCTCCGGTTGACTCATCTACACTCCCTTCTTCCTCTGTCTCCTTTTCTTCTTCTTCCTTTATTTCCTTTCTTCCTTATCTGCTTCTTTCACGTCCAGTAGGTGGACTCAGTGAACTCGACCCAACTCGAATTGTGACTTAGAGGAAACCCGATCAGATCCGGTTCAAGGAACTTGGTGCGACAACTCGGTTCGACAGCCTTGACTCTATCTCTATCCCTCTATTATTTTCTTCCTCTCCATCTTCTTATTCTCCCTCTCTTTTGACCAGACATGGGCTGGACTTGGTCCCGACTCGGACCGAGTCACCAAGTGCAGCAAGACAGGAAACGACGCACTCTCATACTCTCTTTCCAACTTTCTATTTTCGGGAATGGTCGCCTTAAAAGGTAGCCTATTATAGGGTTTGTTACTCTATTCCAGATCCTTCTATCCAACTAATACATGGATTAGTTACAAGTTAGAGTTTAACTCGCTAGCGTTGTAAGAGGATAATCTCGGCTTTTGATTCCATGACTATAATCCTCCATTATAGATGCAATCCCAATGTTGAGGGCCACACACTAGACGTTTTAGATCAATAAATGGTACCCGCTGCCCGATGATGGGTATCTCAGATTGACGGAGAAAATGATCACGCCGTTAATGGTGGATCATCAGATAATGGTTGATCTTACGATCCATAATTGTGGATGGGGTGGATTTGATCTATGATCATTGTGGGACCCACGCTTTAGATGGACAGCTAGGAGTATTGACAATATGTGAGGTTTTCTCATTTCAAACGCCATTTTCTCGAGCCGACAATTTCTCTCCCGAGATCTCCACACCATAAGCGAAAGGACTTCCTAACGCCCAAGTTTCGACGCCTGGGATGATCCAGGATTATTTTTAGAAGGATCCCAGTGGCCGAGATCATGCCAGCAAGAAAGATTCCTTACGCTCTTTCGCAGTTGTGGATGCCCTAAAATGCGGAATGAATGAAAGGTTGAGATTATTTCCTTCTAACGGATGAGATGAAGGGAGAGAAGAAGGTACGGGGATTGCCTGTCTAGCCGTGCAACAAAAAGAAGAAAATGGAAACTCCCGTTTTCAGAAACCCACCGCACGCGGACCTCTATTGTGCTGGATTTGTGTGCACATGGGTATATAGTGACGGATGTGATGAGTTGGGTTTGGGTCAAACCCATCATCCCAACATAATGGATGGTTTTGATCTTACAACACAAACATCTGATGGCCCATAGCTAGTCGGAAGTAAACGTTGTCTGATTGAGTTCTACTCACGCGTAGTACGTGTGAGCTCCAAACCGTGTGCACGTACACATGTTTCACCAAGTGGAATGATTGGGTTTTGTTCAAAATTTCCATGCGAACACGATGGATGGTCCAGATCACATCGATGTGACATGGTGGTGAGCCCAGTTTTGAGCGAACGAATGCTGTCCATTCGAACAACATTCGCAGGAAAGGGGGAAAGATCCTCTTCCTTTTCGAGTAGGCTCGGGTCAAACTATTCATCTGGTACTCCGTGGTAGTGCTTACACCCCGTGCACACATTGACAAAAGGTGGGGTCCGTCATGATGTTTATGAGGATCCTCTCCATCCATTCACTTTGAGAGTCCCATTCAAGGCCTTTGACCAAAGATGAGGCAAATCCAAGGCTCAAATGGGCCACACCAAGTGATTTGAGTGTCTTTCAATCGTCAGATTTGTTCCAGGTCTGATTCACACTGGGAGTATAAAGTTTTTTGGGACTTGTTTAACGGGTAATTAGTGGTGGATTCAATGGTCAAATAACTTGATTATGATGGTCAGTGCTGAATTTCCAATTTAATTGATGTGAGCTTAACAATAGATGGATTTAATGATCTATGCCACCTATCAAGAAGATTGAGATCTTAGAAATGGATTTTCTAGATAATGTGTTGATCCTACTTGGAATTCAATGGAGGGATGGTGGTTCAATCTATAGATGACGATTATACTTGACGAGTGGGTTCAGACTAGCATGAAGTTGAATGTTTACGTAGGTTAGGTCTATGTTTACACTAAGTTGAGTCTTCATAGTAACTCTCGAGTACTGAAAAAGTACGGGGGTGTTACAGTGACCCACTAAAAGCGGATCATCTCCATACTTGAACATGTTGGTCTACATGATCCAACCAAGATTATGAATGGAGTGGATCTTATGAGAGATCAATAGAATTGGACCCGGCAAGATCAGAGTGTTTTGCAGCGTCTAACCTCGTGACGAATCGGTCATGCATTCGAACTGGGATGTTCCACTTTCCATTTTTCTTCCTCTTTTCTACTTACCTTCCAATCCCAAACTTAGTAACTCCCCACAATCTAGGAGTGGAAAATTAGGAGTGGATCTCCCACCAATCGAAATAGTAATCGTCCAGCGTATACATCTCGAATCCGATCAAAACCGTTTGAAAACGTCTTCCATCAACACGGATTGGATTCGATCAAACAAGATCTAAACCATCCATTCCACACCCAGGAATGTTTCCGATTCAACTCAAAATTCCGAAGGAATCGGGAGAATCCCACGAAACTTGGGATTACCGAGTTTCGTGGACTCGGTTGTAAGGATGTGTAGAAAACGCCCACCACAAGTTTTCACTGAACCCACCAAACCAATACATCCAAACCTTCGATTCTTAATGTCTATAAGTTTTCATGCTTCCATCTAGACTATCGACAATGATCGCCTTGAAGAAAGATGGACAGGAATGAAATCTGCCATTGAAGCAACCTTCATCTTCTCCAATTTAATGTCAATCGTGTGATCTTGATAAACCTTGATTGGGGAATCAAAAACATCATTAAGGTAGGCCCCACAAATCAAAATAAACTCCCACAGCTCTCGCCCTAACCATCCAGTAATACATCACCCATACAAATCCAAATACAACGTGGCCTTACCATGAGCCATTACACCATGCGCATGTTGTGATCTCTCCTCACGTTAAGATCGGTTAAGATCCTATAAAAGACTACCCAATCTAGGAGTAATAGCCAATATTTTGGGAGAAAAATCTAGGCAAAGTGTAGGAAAAGAAAGAAACGAGAGAGGGTGAGGGGAAGGAGAAAAGATCGGACGCCGAAATCCACTAAGTTGCTACCCGAAAGTGGAGAATTCCACCGCGTCAACATGGGCGATTCATAGTAAGTCTAAATCCGCTGAATCTAGCAATAGTTGGGTTCAGTTGGAAGTGATCATGACCAACCATCTAGTTACAGCAAGAGAGAAAGGAATTGAGTATATTCACCTTCTCTAGTTTAAATTGTAATGAGTAGCAGTGTAGATTTAACCTCTTCATATACTCAACCCTAGTTCAGCGTAATCACTCAAACCATATGATTTAGGACGAACATCTACATCTAAATACATAAGTTTGGTAATGAACGATCGAACGAACCAAAGGTGAGGGTTTTTATTCTTTAAGCTACTTTGATTTAAGTTGATATGCTCTATCTTGCCCTTTTACATATTATGTTTTCATCTCTATGATTGTTAATTTACCATCAACACATATTTATTCTCTATCACTTTAAGTGAGGTGTTTAAGGTATCACAGCTAGTGAATCATATATTTATCATGGACGTAATGCGTTACGGGTAGCGGCCCTCTTGGTCGGCGCATAATTATGTAGGTTGGTTGGCGTGGTACACAATCAATGTAAGTAAATCACCATGTGTGTTACATCACTTCTCCGGATTGGATGTCGTAAATAGTCGCTCCATGAACACATCATGTTATGTAAATCCCCCAATCACGTCGCTGTGTCACCTCGAGATGCTCGTATAAATCCACGTTAACGTGGACACGCCGACGAATATCCGTATAGTGAGAGTGCGGGTCGAGCCAGATACCATGAAATGTTTCCACATTATGATAGTGATCATACATATGATGAGCTTACACACACTTTGCATAGGCATACATACATGTAGTTTGTTTGCGCATACAGATATCTATCGTAGTGGTGGAGTACGTGACGTACCCTTACGTTACTTTTATAAATCTCTTGAATCATTGT